>CM066038.1:160565865-160799393 GCA_033557465.1 Ichthyophis bannanicus | reverse complement strand
CTGTAGGGTGTCTCTCCCACAGCAGGACTGGGGTTTGATGGTCCACCCGACTGCTACCCATGCAGGGAGGTTAGGCAAATGATGATAAGAGACCCTGCTTTCCAACCTGAGGAGCGAGAAAATGGTGGGGTTAAAGAGCCCACCTACCGGTTCCACATTTATCCCCACAGACACGAGCCGGTGCCCCTGACTCTGACGGACAGAGCACCGCATATCCACCCACCCGCAGGGTGTCTCTGCAGAGAACAACCCCTATCTCACAGAGTAATAGTGCTGTGTAGCTCTTGGCACGGCCTCATTCTTGCCACGGAAGGTTGTGGTGGACATGGTCCTGGGTCGCCTCCCACGCAACACTCAGGGTTGAGCACAGTACCCAGCACAATGTGACGGTTGTGTAGCTACTCTGTGCCCAGTACAACAACCCACTCAGTACACCTACCAGGCCGAGGTGCTGGGTGGGTGCACATGGACACTCCCTCCTACCAAGCTGTGCCACCCGATGCCGGCCGCCCGCCCCCCGTGCCTTTCGATTCAGATCCTGTGTCTACCGCCCCCTCCCCCCGTGGACAGTTGATTTGCCCCAACCATGTGCAGTGCATCATGGGTATGGCAAAGTCACAGGACTAACCCTATCCTGGCTACCACAACAGACTGTCTGTTGTGGGTGACATGCAGGCTCTCTGCAAGGCCAGCCCACAGGGCCGCCGACCCCTTGCTGGCAAGCTATAGCAGGCGGTAGGCCCCAATCGGGTAACTCATTGCCTGTGAAGTCAGAGGTCATGGGTCGACAGAGAGCGTACGACAACCCAACCCACAGTGGTGTAATTTGCCCCCCCCCTAGGGCGCACCCCCCCCAGACCCCCCCCCCCCCCCCCCCCCCCCCGACGTGGGCATAGGTACCCCACCTTAACATTTAATGTGCAGCCCGCCACCCACCACGCACCCCCCTCCCTCATGTTGCTGGCCCCCCCCAGCACCCCCCCAGCAAATCAACCCACAGCGCCACGCCCTCCACCCCCACCCCCCCCCCGGACACCACTACCCACATGGTGCCCTTGAGTGTGGTTGATAGGGCACACAATAGGCCATCTTTTAGTTTAGGTCCATATGAGGTGCACTAGTCTCTATCCGGAGACACAACATATATGGTGCCCTATAGTGGGACATGCAAGGGTGCCTTGGCGGACAGTGCACTCTAAACATGTGCCTCATGAGCTGCCTCATGTCAACATGATGTGCGAGTGCGTTTGGTAGCTGTGCTAAATAAAGGAAACTAAAAGCCAACCTACAGCACTACTCACCAAAAACATACTGCCTCAGCCAGCCCTGTGCACTGAGCACTGTGAGGGATCGAACCCCTGATCCGTGCACCATTGGTCAGTGTAACCACCATTGTGCTGTGTCCCTGTTACTGTGCTGACACATCAGTACTCGCCTAAGCCTCATGGCCATCTGCGCACAAGGCCCTAAGCTGCTCACAATGAACAGTTTCGCCGCACACTGCCGCCCCAAAAAACAGTGCGCCGCTTCATGCCGCCAAGAATGAATAGTGCGCCGCCTGCTGCTGCTCAAAATTAACACTGCTCCGCCCTATGCCATGCAAAAGTAAGATGCCCCCTAAAACACTTCTACCTATTAAAGGTGATGCCTCAGTCAGGCGTTTACGTTGTGCACAAAGGGGGTTTGAACACATGGCCCCTGCACCATTGGTCGGTGTCCCCACCATTGTACCACAGCTCTGTTGATATGTGTGTGTCCAACAGCGCGCCACGTGGACGTCCGGGCCGCAAATGTGGACCCAGCCATTAGCGCCTGGCGCACCAGTCAGGTCGCGTTCGCCCCATGTTTTATTTCCACGGCCTGAACCCCACACTCCGTATATGGCACAGGCACACCAACGCGGCCCCGCACAATATCAGGGTGCACTAAACATACCCCATGGGTGCCATGTGTGTCATGCTGAGATCAATGCACATACATATCTCCAACACGCCTAACCCTTGGGTGTGCAAGTTGCGTGCATTTCCAATGTAGAACATAACATCCACGCAGCCATGAGGAACGCAATAGCACCACAATGTCTGGAGCGCAGCCATGCGCGGAGTGCATGTGCGCGAGCCTCAATGCGCAAATGCGGAGGTTGCGTCGTCAGCGTCGTTCACGTCCAGAAGGGCAGAAAACAAAACTCGCTGCCAGAATGCGCCAACCTGCATTCAGCCAC
The DNA here is from genome assembly GCA_033557465.1 of Ichthyophis bannanicus. Lineage (NCBI taxonomy): Eukaryota > Metazoa > Chordata > Amphibia > Gymnophiona > Ichthyophiidae > Ichthyophis > Ichthyophis bannanicus. Next base: position 160,797,172 of record CM066038.1, on the reverse strand, counting down.
TGCGAACTGTGCCACCTGGCCTCATTGGTTGGGACATAGATGGAGAAGCTGTTCCCCGGGGCAGCCTGGGGACAAGACACAGTACAGTTCCAGAGGGCCTGGGAGAGAATCAAAAGGCGTTTCAATCGTGTGGCAGACACGCACAGGGAGGTGAGTGCATTGCCACAGGTCATAATTACCATAGACACAGACAGGGTTGTTTGCAGCTGTCAATGGTGCTGTGTGTAGGTATTCCAGATCAGTAAGTGTAGCTGGGGGACCCACATGCCAAAGGTCTATATGTATCACATATGAGTGGTTTGCCATGTACCCAGGTTTTAGGGACGTAGATCACAAAGGGCATGATGCCATCCTGGAGTCCTTGCTGCTGTGCTACAAAACACTGTAACACACCTAGCCCATAGATCTGCCTGGGATGGGTCCAGAGACATCATGTGCAACTGGCCGTGTCCTTCAGCCTCAGGGCTGCACACATTGGCCACCCTCAGGGGTTGTGAAACGTGCATCACATGGTCGGGCAGCCACCCTGGAGCTATGGGGTGTGTGCCAATGTTGGTCAGGGCAAAAACCCCTATCACCAGGACCCTTGAGAGCCATCAAGTGGGTCCAAAAGCCATCACCCTGCAGATATGGGGATGTCTACTAATGTTGTTTAAACCCATCATCCCTGTCCCCAGGAGTACAGAGAACCCTTCAAAGTGGGCCCTCTGTCATCCTGGAGATATGGGGATGTCTACTAATGTTGTTTAACCCATCCCTATCCCCAGGAGTACAGAGAACCCTTCAAAGTGGGCCCTCTGTCATCCTGGAGATATGGGGATGTCTACTAATGTTGTTTAACCCATCATCCCTATCCCCAGGAGTACAGAGAACCCTTCAATGTGGGCCCTCTGTCATCGGGCTGGAGATATGGGGATGTCTACTAATGTTGTTTACAACCCATCATCCCTATCCCCAGGAGTACAGAGAACCTTCAAAGTGGGCCCTCTGTCATCCTGGAGATATGGGGATGTTCTACTAATGTTGTTTAAACCATCATCCCTGTCCCCAGGGGTACAGAGAACCCTTCAAAGTACACTCTAACCCACCCTGGAGTTATGGGGATGTCTACTAATGTTGTTTAACCCATCATCCCTATCCCCAGGAGTACAGAGAACCCTTCAAAGTGGGCCCTCGGTCATCCTGGAGATATGGGGATGTCTACTAATGTTGTTTAACCCATCATCCCTATCCCCAGGAGTACAGAGAACCCTTCAAAAGTGGGCCCTCTGTCATCCTGGAGATATGGGGATGTCTACTAATGTTGTTTAACCCATCATCCCTGTCCCCAGGGGTACAGAGAACCCTTCAAAGTACACTCTCACCCACCCTGGAGTTATGGGGAGTGTCTAATAATGTTGTTTAAAACCCATCATTCCCTATCCCCAGGAGTACAGAGAACCCTTCAAAGTGCCCCCGCTGTCATCCTGGAGATATGGGGATGTCTACTAATGTTGTTTAACCCCTCATCCCTGTCCCCAGGGGTACAGAGAAACCCTTCCAAGTACACTCGCACCCACCCTGGAGTTATGGGGATGTCTACTAATGTTGTTTAACCATCATCCCTATCCCCAGGAGTACAGAGAACCTTCAAAGTGGGCCCTCTGTCATCCTGGAGATATGGGGATGTCTACTAATGTTGTTTAACCCATCATCCCTGTCCCCAGGGGTACAGAGAACCCTTCAAAGTGGGCCCTCTGTCATCCTGGAGATATGGGGATGTCTACTAATGTTGTTTAACCCATCATCCCTGTCCCCAGGGGTACAGAGAACCCTTCAAAGTACACTCTCACCCACCCTGGAGTTATGGGGATGTCTACTAATGTTGTTTAACCCATCATCCCTATCCCCAGGAGTACAGAGAAACCCTTCAAAGTGGGCCCTCTGTCATCCTGGAGATATGGGGATGTCTACTAATGTTGTTTAACCCATCATCCCTATCACCAGGGGTACAGGGAGCCCATCAGAGTGGGCCCTCTATCACCCTGTGGATATGGGGCTGTTTGCCAATGTGGTTTAAACCTTCCCCACTATCAACTGTTGTACAAGTTGCCCTGCTGGTTCGGGCAGCAATCACCATGGGGTTATGGTGCTGTATGCCTATGCTGTTGGAACCTGTCCCTCCATCACCAGGGGACCTGATAGCTGCCTAATCATTCCTGGGCAACACCCTGTTCTCAGTTTGTATCTTGCTGATGTGGTGCTGTAGGACACACCAGACCTAGGGGGGTGGGAAAGCAGACTGTGACGGAGGGTATGTCAGTCGGATATGTTTCTAGGCTATGGTGGGTAGGTTGCACATCTCACACAGTCCTTGGGGTGCACGACAGTCGGCCTGTGAGAACGACAGCTGACGAGCACTCACATAGTGATGATCTCACACCTCCCACAGCCATTTCCACTCATGTGGAGACACACACAGGGGTGCAATATTTGATCAGGCGCAGTCCAACAGGTATCCCATCCATACCGGACTCTGAATCGCACTGCACTGTGTTGACCAGGGAACCATGGATGGTCAAATAACACCTCCACAGGGCCCAAACACAATGGGATCATCTCCCATGCTCGCACAACTAGGGTGCCCCCACCAGTGGGGACCATGTTCCACACCTCCTTGTCCAACACATACCTACATACCTGTATCAGCTGATAACCCTGAAAATAAGGGATTTGTCAACACATACACAACATTGCCCCCAGGGGATGTGACACCCTCGCACACACTCCCTGTCCCTCTCACACTCTCCCACCCCCTATACCCCACCCCTTTGTCTCCCTCTCTCCCCCACCATTGCAAACATGACGTGCCTATGGGTGATGATATGGGGTGGGGGGTGGGGAAGCCTGTAGGTGCTGGGCAATGCTGCTGGCTGGTGTCCCATATGATGATGCCTGCAGACCCCCGACAGGCTCCGTGGGTCCCGCCCTCACACACATAGGAAGGCCTATGCACACATTTCCCAGGATCACCTGTCACAAGTGTGTGACTGTGCAGGAAATACAGAACACACAGCAGGGCACAGGAGCAGGGTGACAGTGGCCAAACATGAATATGGGTATGTTAACTATCCACCTGTGCAGAAGGGTAGGTAATGACCCCAAACAATGTTGTTTATCAACAGGTGGAGGATCTGAGGAAGAAGGCGCGTGAACTACGGCAGTTCCATGGAGACTTCCTGGCGCGCTACAGCAGGGGGTCACAGACACCCAATGATGGTGAGACTGGACAGGCATGACTCTCAGTTTATAATGTCACATTGGCCCACCAACGTGTGTGTTTAATGCATCTGTAGATGTGTAACGTAACACTCATGTACGTTTTGTTATGTCTGTTAACTTTCACAGGGGGAGAGGAAAGCAGCGGCGAGGGCCACACATTGGCCTACTCACTCCGGCGGCCCACCACCCACCGTGCAAGGGAGGTGGAGGTGGTGGTGGTGGAAAGCGAGGACGGAGGTGGAAGAGGGATCCCAGATGGAGCTGGCGGAGGAGGAGACGGAGGAGGAGCAGCAGATGGGGGAGGGGGGGAGGAGGAGAGGGAGGAGGAGCAATTGACGGTGGTGGGGGGTGACGAGAGGGGCGAGGAGGAGCGCCCCCCACAGGCACACCCAGCGGGTGATGCTGCTGGCAGGAGGGCGGCTGCGGGTGCGGGGGGCAATGTGCAACCTGTGTGTGGGGGGGTGCTGGGTTGGGCAGAGTGGGTGGCTGAGAGTGGGTGGGGGAGAGGACCGGGGGGGGGGGGGGGTGCGGGGGACCACACAGCACAGCACAGGGCTATGTGTGCCCCCGTCAGACACTGCAGGTGGAAGCTGGGGATAGGCGTCGTCGCACAAACATGTCATCCACGGCCCACGGCATATTGCATGCACATGCCAGCACACAGACCACGGGCACCATTTGCCTATGTGCTGGCAGGTGCATGCATGATGTGCTGGGGGCAATTGATGATGTGCGGCGCGACGTACGCCTAGTCTTTCATGCACTGCAGTGTCTGACGGGGGCTGTCCGGCAGGTGTCCGCCGATGTTGCGCAGCTGCAATGTCGGCGGGCATCTGCCGAAGGGCGTCACAGGCACCTCTGAGAACACCTGTGATGTGCACATGTGCCCTGTGCTGTGCTGTGTTCCACGCACAAAATGGGGATGTTTGTGTGGTGGCATGTTGCCAATGTTTAAATGTTATATAATAAACATTTGTTTTTGTTATGTGGAAACATGGTCATGTGTCTCCCTCAACCACCCACCATGGATGAATGCCTGGGATATGTCTGTGCATCTGGACAGGCTGTGGAGGCTGACATGGCTGGCAGACATGGACTGCTTACACATGCCGTCATGGGGCGTAAACGTGTGCAGTGGCTAAGGGCCAGGGAAGCCGCATGGGATGTTGAAGTGTGAGGGGGATCCCAGAAACAGCCATGCTGTTGGGTGGATTGGACTGCTAACAAATGTGTCAGCGGAGGGAGGAAGCCAACATAAGCATGCTACGCATGTCTGCCTGTGCCACATGCATACCTTGGGGGGGGGGGGCCAGACATGTTCCCACTGTTGTCTTTGATATAGGCTATGACCACAAATATGGAACCAGGTATGCTGGCAGAGGGGGGGAGGGGGGTGATGCCGCTGATGACAGACCATGAGGTATGGGACAGTACACCTGAGACAACATGGGTCAGTGTGTGTGAGGAGGACCCCTACAGCCAAGGGGCTGTGACTATGGACTGTGTAGGTGACACATAGCATGTCGTGCCGTCTGTTCTGCAACACCTGGTGGAGCAGCTAATGCGACAGCAAGGGTCTGCTGATCAGCGACACGACATGCATGTGGACACCACATAGGGGACCAAAGGGACACAAATTGCAATGACACGTATCATGTATGTTGTTCAAAACATTTATTTACACACCTAGGAACCACGGCGTGGCCTGCCCTTTCTGGCACGTCGCAAAACCCTACCCCCTTGTGCTGCACCCTCCCCCTCATCTTGTGCTTGTGGAGGTGGTGGCGGTGGTGGTGGCGGTGGTTGTGCATAACTCTGCAGTATGGCACGTATCCCCTCCAGGGCCACACACATTCTTTCAAGTGGCATGTCCCTGATATCCTGCCGCAAGTGGCAAATCTCCAGCGTGTTGGCATCGATAGACTGGCGCACAGCTGCCAATTCACGACAGATGCCTGTAGGGGGGAAGCAAGGGTGGTGTGTGATATACCTCCCAAGAAACACACAACAAGATGACTCATATAACACATGATTGTCATTGTGAATGTACAAACTATAGTATGCACGCGGATATGGTTATGAACACGCAATGTCAGAAAGGTGTATGTCAATGCCACACACAGCACATGGTTGATTTATGTGATGTGGGTGGCACACACAGGGATACACAGGTTGCCCACACACCCCCACGTGCTGCAGATATTGGAATAGGCCTGTGGACACATAGCACACACATGTCCATTGTGCAGTGTGGCGGAGCGTGTTCGATGGACAGCAAACACACCTGTGGATACGTCGTGATGCAGAGAGATAGAATGTGCACAGCCAACCCATGTGGGACCACATTTGGGGGGATACACACAGCATGGACAGGGTACAGGTGTAGCGCCATTGACTATGAGGGATGGGGTTGGCGCAGCAGGATCACATCCCGTACATGGGCAGGTCCACCAATGCCACATGTGTCTGACGGCAGAGGGGTCCACATACACCCAGTGGTTAAGGACCTGGGGTCAGATAACAGTGCATGTACACCTTGGTACACATGTGGAGGCTGCACAACGAGCATGGAGAGGACCAGATGGTGCAGCACAGGGTGACACAACGCAAAATGGCGACTACAGGGTCATGCTGAGCATGCAACAGCATGTGGTGAGCCCTCGGGAGGAGTGAGTCACAGAGATAGGGGGGGGCCCTCCCTTAATGTGTTTGGCAGCAGGGGTGCCACCTGTGAGCTGTCTAGTCCATCAGGACCCAGCATGGGGCACCAGATAACCTGTGTGATCCGGGGGGTTCGTCACAAACCATGCATTGTGCACCTCAGTGTCACATATACATGAACGGGACATGTTGCGAGCCCTGTCTGTATGTCCACCAGCCTAACGTAATTGTGGACATACATGCTGCCTCCAGGGACCTGTAAGCCTCCCAAACCATGGGTACAGGATCCTAGACCGTGTCCTGTCTGTACATCGTGCTATATGTGTGTCTGATGTCATTCCAACTGAAAATGTCATGTGGTAGGATTGGTCTACACCTGGTGATGCAGACCGTAGGGGATGGGGTCTGTGTGACGGTGCATGACATAAATGTATGTTTATTTAACTTTTGTTTTTAATTATTTTAAAACGTTTATATACCGCGCTATTTGTTATCAGTGCGGTTTACATACAACAAGGGTGCACAGTCAGAAGCCTGTTCTGTGCTTACATTGTAACAGGAGTTTAAACTTGGAACATACATTGTAACAGGAGCATAAACTTGGAGCAACAGGGGAACTATAAACATATGTACAAAATATAATTAGATTTGGATTGTATATACAGGAGGTCTAAGGCGGGTTCAAGATACTTGTGACAGGGTGCGGTTTGTAGACATTGGCAGGTGGGTGAGTTGAGGTGGGGTGGATGCATGAGCAAAGTGAAGTAGGAAGATGTGGTGTTTAATTGCCTTACGGAACTGCATAAGGCCTTTGATGGATCTAATTTCAGGTGGAAGTTCGTACCAACATTTTGGGGCATAGAAGGCGAATGTTCTTTTCTTGGGTATAGGTATGTCATCTCTGATTCCCCATGGCCCATGTGACAGTTAACATGAGTAGTTACTGGGCCACGGCTGGGCTACAGTGATGAAGCTCAGTTGTGCAAGTGCTATGCTATTCGTGGGGTATTGTCACACAACATGATGCAGCTGAAACTGCATACCTAGTAGGTCTGCATCCGTAGGTGTACACTCACCCTAGGCTCAATGTTCCCTCTAATTTTCTGTAGGCTGTGTGCGCATAACATATCAGCTGTGCAGCTTTTGAAGCAAGGTTCAATTTTTGTGCGCCACATAACGACACTCGGAGTTATATACTTTAAAATTTGACTACACGTCAGAATACAGTATGTACACCACATTGATTTTAATTAAATGAAATGAAAATGGACAATTACTAAATGAAGCGGAATATGTCTAGTAATTACAATCACAACTTTTAAATTTTAAGACGACTATGTTGTTTTCTATCAGAATCAGAACCATAATTTTTGTGCGCTCTGCTGTAAAGTATGTGCGCTCACTCGGCGAGGTGTGTGCGCGCGCACACGCGCACAGCTTAGAGGGAACAGTGCCTAGGCTGTTATGGTGTGTGTCACATTAACATCCGCTAACATACGTCGTAACATTGCTTGTTGGGCAAATGTATCCCGTCTACTGGAGACACACATGTGACAGCTTTGGACGGTATTTTGTCACATCCAGCACAGACACACCCCACACAGAGAGTAGTGGGTTGTGCGTTGTGCCTGTCACGTTCCGTTTTTACCAGTGGTCCCTCTCAGCTGTGCACATGTGTGTGCGCACACGACTTGCCAAGCAATCACACTACTGTATGACATAGCCCACGGAGAGAAGGTATGTGAGTCAGCTCAACATCAACAACTACGTGCTCAGATGTATAGATGTGTGTGTAGGTATGGTTTGCACAGGTTCTACCATAGTTTGTACTGCATGCAATGTGCTGCACATACTGCATCCGGACATGTACTCCACAGGTAGGTTGTGTACACCCCATTGCCTCTCTGTGGTGTGTAACACATTAACATTAATGCCATGGGATGCACAGCTGATATCTAATGGGCACACAGCATACAGAACATTGGGGGTGACATTGCTTCTCACCCACCTTCTGCATCCTGCCGTGAGGATGTTGCATGGGCTCTGAGCTCCCCCATGAGGTCATCCTCGACCACATCATCCTGCTGTGGTGGTAGGCCGGTACCTGTTCGACTAGACACCATTGGTGGGTAGGTGCTCATCTGTGGCTGCAGGGGACTCTCCCCGGAACATGGCCGTGCCACCGACATTACAGGCTCCGCCTCCTCCTCCTCCCCCTCCAGGATGTGAGGGACGGCCACATCATCCCCCTCCTCCGCACCCTCCTCGTCCACCGCACCCTCCTCCGCATGTGTCAGCATGGTGCTGTAGTCACCTGTATTGTGGGCAAACACAGATAGCACACATATGTTTACGCACTACAGCTATGTACACGTGTGTGCTGCAGACAACACATACCTGATGGTGTGGGGACCCAGCATGTGTGCTGCATACAGGGCCCCCTACACACCCCCATACCTGTCTGTAGCCAACATGTACCTGCCCCAGGGGAACAGGTGTGTGTTTTAGGTCCGCACACCTAGTTTGTTTCCCATGCCTCAGCTACAGCTATAATTGTGCAGTGATCCCCCATGCCGTCTGTCACCCCATCTGGCCAACATCTGTCCACTCACGGCTGCTCCTTTCTCACACTTCCACCTGTATTTTCTACCCCCTGTTTGATTGTGCATGCCATTGAGCAGGCCATATGTCCCTGGGACATACTGTGAGCACACTGCTACATGTGTCTGGCAGTGACCTACTGTGCATCGAGCAGCTAATGTAAAGCATCTTGTGCCCATTGACAGGCACATGTATCAATGTGCGTATGGTATGTCACATAAACATGCACCCCTCACAGGCCAATGCTATATTACAGGGGATGAGAAGCACTGTTGGGGGGGGGTAGGTAAGGGCCTGGTACACGTGGAGATGTTTGTGACAGGTCAGGGGACTGAGGGGATGAGGGACACATGTTGAATGTGTCCCTGCAGCATGGCAGGCAAACAGTGTGACGCGAGCCAATACAAAGACGTGTGGAGCTCTGAGGGACAGACACATATTATCTTTAGAGACATATGTCATTGTCCCAACACAGGCCATGTTTCCGTGACTTCCACAGGGGCAGAGGGTCGACAACACATCTGCCGTTATCGCATCCGCAACCGTGTATTACTACACCTTGCCAATGCATTGTCATATGCCGGCGACAGGGAAGGTCCCCATACAGTATGCTGTTCTTGGGGGACTGCTGTAATGCCAGGCGTACATACAATGCTGTGGAGACCGCTTTTACCGTCATTCACTGTGCTATCCACATCCTTTACAACAACGTCACATATGTCCACATCTTTTCTACCTTGCTCAGATGTACGTGTGCGGTGAAGGAGGGTGATAGCACAGTTATAGATTTAACGCATTTTGTGATCTGCATTGCCTCTACGCCTGCCATATCTGCAGTCTCCAACTGCTCCATGATGTAGGTGAACCGTTCCGTTCGACCGCTGTTAAAGGTTTGTGGCCAGGGTGTAGGTGTACATGTATGAATGAGGTGGAGGAGCACTTGTCAGGGGCACGTACTGCCCCTGCGGCTGCCAGCACAACCAAGCATATGTTGGGTACGTGGCATTTGTGTTTGCCACAACTATGTATTTGTCCTACAGGTCTCCCGGAGTCTTTGTATTGGCTTGATGTTACCTTTGGGGTGCGCGTGTGTGTTTGTGTTGGACAGGAGTGTGCAGGGGTACAGCACAGACCTCTGACACCAGCATGGGTACATGATGGGGCTTGGTAGAGATTTATGGGGGTGCATGTGCAAATGTCTGCCATCTACACAATGGCTATTTCACCAAGGTATGGAGAGGTGAAATATATGCGTAGCATACGTACCTGCATGCGGATCTGCTGTATCCAGGGCCACAGGAAGGCCATATGTGTATATTGGCCCAAGCCTGTCTGCAAGCTGCTGCTCTAGGGGCGTGAGCATGGATGGTAGGGGGCCCCCTCCACCTGTGCCACTGGCATGCTGTCGTTCTGCACACAGGTGCTGGCGCACCCCTCTTTTGATATCAGAATACCTCTTCTTTAGACAGTCAATGTCTCGCAGAGGGCCCCCTACCTCGGCAACTGCTCTGCGTATCTCCTCCCACACCGCATTACGGCCTGCTGTACTTGTGCGGCTGCTCTGCCTCCCAAACAGAACCTCATAGTTCTCGAGGACCGTAGCGAGGAGGTTGTGGTTCTCAGAATCTGAGAACCGTGTGGCCCTCCTCCTCTGGGTCTCAGGTACAGGGGCCCTTTTCCTCTTCCCAGTGTGGCGGCTGGGTGCAGCCTGGCCCTGTGTTGATGGCCCTGCTTCTGGCTCAGCCGCCATAGCCCCTGCCTCCTGCGCAAATGGTTGCCGCACCTCCTGCACACCCTCACCCTCCCTTTCCCTCATCCTTTCTCTGTCACTCTCTCTATCACTCCCTCTATCCCTCTCTCTCTCCCTCTCTCTCTCCCTCTCTCCCACCCTCCCTCTATCCCTCTCAATGTCCCTCTCTCTCTCCCTCACTCTCACCCTCACCGTGCCCCTTCCACTCTCCCTATGGCTCTCACTCTCCCCCTGCCGCTCCATCGCCCTCCTCTCCCCACTCCCCTGGCCACACGCAACCTCACCTCACCTCACCCCTTCTCCCTCTCCTACGCCACACACTTCACAGACAAAACAGATATGAGCACAATACTACAAACACAACACAATAAACTGAACAGTACACACCACAATACAGAGACAATTGACGACAATCCACTACACTGACACCTGCTCCAATACCTCCTGCTCTCACACTTCACTATCCTACCTCTCACTCCTCACTCATCCCTCAACGTGCAACAGGCGTGCAGGGTGATTTATACGTTTTAGACGGTTACCTACATTGCGCATGTGCAACTGTGCGACGGCGATGCTTGTGCGCGGCGCGTATGTGACATTGCGCATGGGCGTGCGTTGGTGGATGTGTGTGTGCGCGATACGCATGTGCAGCTGTTAGCGCATGTGCGTTTGAGTGCGTGTGACGTCACGCACAGGTGACGCATACGCACAGGCGATGCATACGCCCATGCGTAACGAGTTGCACATGCGCGCCGCCCACAGACAGACGCCCATGCGTAAGGGGTTGCACATGCGCGCAACACACACACAGACGCAAATTAGGGCATTGCTGCACATGCGCGCCGCGCACGGCCATAACCGCGCATGCGCAAGGTACGTACAACATAACCTGGATAAAAATGATTGCAGATTGGGTCCACATTGAGGGTTGTTTCGTAGGCGCGGTGTATGTTGGTTGTGAGTTACAGGGAGAGAAAGGCAGCTGTAGTGTATTGGATTCTGTGTGTCTGTATGGTATTGTTCTGTATTTCTCCGTTTACTGTGCTGTATTGTGTGGATCTAGTCTTGTGTGGTGTCTGCTGTAGTTGTGCTGTACGTTGCATTGTATTGTGCTGTTTTGTGTGTCTCCTTTCTTGTGTGGGTTGTAAGGTGTCCAGTGTTTAGGCAGGTGTGGGTGTGTTTTTGTGTGTGTGTTTGTGTGTGTCTGTAGTTCATGGCGGCTGTTTATGTTGCTGCATGTGCCCTGAGACGTGGGCGGATGCTGCGGTTGCAGGACAGGGGAGATGGTGCCCATGGGGCTGAGGCACAGGGCATGGGTGTAGACCCGCAGCAACTCAGACCTGCAGCTGTGGGGGTGGTCCACACAGGTGCTGTGCGTGGACGACGCAGACGGCGTGCTGAGGTGCAGGCTCGGCAGCCTCGCCTCTACAGGCCCAGAGCCCAGCTCCAGGGCATGCGTGAGGACCTGGTCATCTCCCTGTACCGACTGAGCACAAGGGCTATTCGGGAGCTCTATGAGGATCTGCGACCTGACCTCGAGCCCCTGACTGATCGGTCACATGCCATACCAGGTTTAGTCAAGCTCCTTGCTGCCTTACATTTCTTTGCCTCTGGCTGTTTCCAGTCATCTGTGGCTGCAGTGGGTGGCATGAGCCGCCCCACCTTCTCACGCTGTCTCCACCAAGTACTGCGTGCCATGGTCAGCCGGGTGGGGAATTACATAGCCGTTCCTCACATTGGGCAACAGTGGGGGACCCTGAACCAGGCCTTTGAGGCGTTAGCTGGGATACCACACGTGATGGGAGCTATTGATTGCACACATGTTGCCCTGGTCCCGCCTAGAGACAGGGAGGTGGTGTTCCGCAACCGCAAACACTACCATTCCCTGAATGTTCAGGTTGTATGTGATGCTGATCTGCATATTCTGAATGTGGTCCCGCGGTTTGCAGGGTCCACCCATGACTCCTATATCCTGCATCACTCAGCACTGTTCAGGCAATTTGAGGAGGGACAATATGGGGACTGTATATTGCTGGGTGAGTATTTCCATCTAACCTATTATGTGCTGCATATATGTATTGGTTTATGTAACATCTGTTATATAGGGCGCTGTTTGCCAGCTTTGCATTTGAAAACGTACCTCACGTTCAAAAGACATATGACTGTTATGTGTTTACATTGTTACAGGAGTGTATATGTGGATTAACAGGGGACCTGATTTGAATTGAGACATCAGGATTGTGATACGGTTTGATCATACCCTGCTCATGTTGTTCTGGAAACTAAGCTCAGGTGCAGATGTGTGTCCTGTTGGTGGATTGGTACTAGTGTGTGTGTGACATCTGCCCACAAGATGGGGGGGGAAGGTTGCTGCCCATCACACACACCTGTGATGGCGGTTCATTTTCTGGTCCTTTTGTTATTTCATGTAACGTTTATGTTCTGGACAATCCATACACCTAACCCTTGTCATGTGTGTGTGAGGTCCACACACTCACTCAGTACTGGGTTGTCACCCCGGAGGTCGCGTATATACTGGGGGGGGGGCTACATATGATGGGTTTCCCTGACCTTAGCAACTGCGAGTACAGTTTTGCATATGGATGGTCATGCATTTGGCCTGTTTCACCGCAGGAGAGATACCTTTGGCCACTGCAGATGTGTGGGACATAGGCGACGTTGTATGTGCTGATCCTAATGTTGTTGAGCATTGTGGACAGGTGACAGCAGGGGCAAGGGGACTACATGGGTGAATACAGAGAGGTATTGGTCGCACATACCCAGGTAGGTACTCTGCCTCTGTCCATGTGATTGGTGCAAGCTCATGTGGGCTACGGTGTGCACTTCTGTGGTCCACAGTTTAAAAAGGCTCTGAACATGATGGGGACAGTGCAGAGGGTGGCTACTGAAAGGATAGGTGATTAGCAGGAACCAGCATATGGAGTCAATATGCTCATTTTTGAGATGTGGACCTTGGAGGACAGGGGGTATAGCGGTGATATGGTTGTGACCTTGTCAGACCTCCCTGGCATACATGGTCTGGGTGCGAGGCTCCATCGGATTACATCACAGTTTTGGGTTGTGTACATTGCTGACATATACTTTGAACAGGTGATATGTGTATTGGTGGTATAGTCTAACGGAGGTGGTCGAGATGAGGACAGGAACTGCAGTACAATACGCATGTGCCACACATAGAGGATTTCTATAGGTACAACTGGGACTGGTTTTTTTATGGCAGTATGTACAGGCTCCATAGGCCATGTTTACCATTTATATCAACATATGTATATGTTTCACAAATGCATAGTTGCTGTGTCATATATGTCTGTCAGGATGTGTTCTGCATTTGTTTCGTACGTCCATACCTGTGTAAATGAGAGGTAACATGCACTCATGCATTGACATGCAACATTTCTTTCTGCAGGTGATGCAGGGTATGGGTGTCGCCCCTGGCTGCTGACCCCTGTGCGTCATCCACGGACACATGCAGAGCGGAGGTACAATGAGGCCCACGCCTCCAGCCGCTCTGTCATAGAGCGCACCTTTGGTGTGTTGAAAAGTCGCTTCAGGTGTCTGGATAGGACAGGCGGGGCCTTACAATATAGACCTATGACTGTGGCAGAGATTATCATTGCCTGTTGCATCCTGCACAACATTGCTCTCAGGCACAATATTCCTGCAGAGATTAATGAGGATCTGGATGATGATCCACCATGCCCCCCTGTACGTGCCAGTGGTGACACACAAGAGGGCACAGCGGTCAGGCGGAGGTTGATTGCAGAGATTTTCTCTGGTACGTATTGCATATATTCCCCCATAAATGTTCTGTTCTGTGTGTGTGATGGTCATAAAGGTTTTTGTGTCGGAACATAGCACCTTCAGGTGCAACACTGCATTGTCATTCAACTTAACATCCCACGGTCACATATAGCCATGCGTGTGTGACCAACAATGTGGCCGGGGCACAACAGCAGCTGTTGGTGTATTATGTGTGTGGGTGTTGATACACCTTTCAGATACTTTGTGGGTCACATTCCCAGTTAGTTGGTGGTGGTGATAGCAGTTGCTGTGAAAAGAAGAGTTCGTTGGTTTCATGGTCGGGATGGAGCACGGTGGCAGGCATATGTTGCGGTAGTCACAGTGGGAGGGATGACTCTGTTTGTGGACAGTTCCCCTGCGGGGTATTTGTTTATATTGTACACTTTTTGTCCACTTGTGTGGGTGTTATGCTTGTGTGAGCTGGCTATGTGTGTATGTTGGCTAGGTGTGGTGACACATGTCATACATAGCACAGAGCACATGCTTATGACTGCTTTCCAATGATGTTATTAATTATGTGCGACGGTTGTTAATGCAACCCCACAGTGTGCCCTGATGTATACCTTATCACGTAGCCTTGACATGGATGTGTGGCAGGAGGGGGACCTGCGCTGTGTGCAGCCAGGAGGCCATATCATTGATAGAAGCTGTATTGTGGAGTGGCCAGTCAGTGCATTGTTGCATATGTACACACATACAGAGGTGATGGACGTCAGATCAGCAAAGGGTGGGTTACAGTAGCCAAGTGGTACGCTGCATGTGTGTGTGTATATTCAGTTTAGAGGTTGTCCATGAGGAACATGGCATGTGTAGCCGATGCTATCTCAACATATGCCACATTGCTGGATGTGTCATCAGACTCTGGGATTTGTATGCAGAGGATGTGGTAAGGGCTGTTATTGTAGCTGAGTTTGAATGGAGGTTTGGACATGTTCCTGCAGGACAGGTTAATAGACCACTATAGAAGAAGGTACCCCGGATAATCGGTGCTTGACACAGTACAGGTATTGTGGGACCTGTGTCTTTTGGGGATACAGCTAGGTACGTATGACCTAGATTGGCCACTGTTGGATACAGGATACTGTGATGTCTGCTGCTCGGAAAAACCCAGTATGACGTATGGCATATCTTACATGCTGTGGATGTGTGTAGGGCAGGAAAGCACAGTCCACATCAGCAAGTACCTTACGGACCTTGCAAGGGATGTTAGGTCCACATACACACAGACACCTAGATGACAGTTATTTGGTTATGGTGCACATATAGGCCATCCATGGTTTGACATTCGCACTCTCACACAGTGGGATGACATGCAGCCATTATGGTCAGGTCACAGGCAGACATGGGGGTGTGGTTTTACAGACGTGGCGCTGACATTGCCATCTATTTGAGCGCATCATCAGCACACAGCTGTCAATAATATTTGGGGTGTGCGAGGTACACTGCAGGATATGTCTTTGGCCAATGGATACAGGAGGTGTTACTGCATATCTCCATGTGTTACAGCAATGTACAGTGGGGTAACATAGAACAGTGGAAGGGCAGTACACACGGAGAGGGGGTATTGGTGGCAACATGGGGGAGACAGCCTGATATTGTGACCTTGGGATGGGCCATAGACATGGGGGAGCAAACACCTATCTTGACCAGTGTGTACAACAACAGAGTGGTAAGGGAGATGACAGGGGGATTGGGGTTACCTTTATATAGCAACGGACACTTCCGTGCTGCCTCTCCCATGTCACAGTTCCGTACAGTGTGATAGTGCACAGCCAGTCCATAGGTCATGTTGTGGGGTGTGACAGCTGGGGGACAGAGAGGTGCAGTGTGTGTTTCACACCTTGGACATGAAATATGTTTGTTTCTCTTGTGTTTTCCACTGCACAGGACATACTTTGTGAGGAAGCTGTTTCTGTGGTGCAGTGCCACCTGACTGGACAGCAGCCACGATGCTGCGGTCCGGGGTAGTTGGATCTACAGCTACATTGTGCCTGCAGTCATGGGCCCAACATGTCGTATGGTATGTGTCATACTGTGCAGATGTTGTGGTGGTTTTATTTCCTTAGGCCTCCCTTACCCATATATATTGCTGTTGTCAGACATATCCCTATGTGTTTGTGTACAGTATGTCTTCTGCAAAACTGTTTATGGCATTTGTACGACATAGCTACATGTGTATGTGTTTTCGTCTGACTTACAGGAAAATGCACTTGCTGCCTCCCCAACACTGTTATCTCAGCCATCACCAGGGTATCAGGGCAGGTCACTGGGCCTTTATGTCCACAAGTTGCCAGTTGTGCACATACATGCCATGTATCACAGCTGTCCCGCAGACCGACGCATACTGTGTGGGTGCATGTTTATGCGTTGACTGTGTGCTGATGCAGTGTCCAGTCATGGTACATTATCATGTGCTGTGAGGGGTGGGAGCACTTGGGGGGCAGTGGTGACTGTGCTACCTCTACCGTAGTGCTGTTTACATTGTCAACATTCTCAACATGTGGTGTGCGTTGTGAGCATAACTGTGTATTGTGTTCTGAGGGACCACTGTTGAGCAACCTTTTTTTATTTCAGGTATCGGCATGATGTGGACATGCATCAACAGTGACTTGACATGGTGATTCTACCTGTTTGGCTGACATTGTCTCCCTTCACTGTGACCTGATGTGGCTGTGGAGTCGCTCAAGGGATCGATGACGTACACATAATGCACACACAGGGTATGTTGGACCTTTGTTATTTGGGGGTACATGTGGCTGTACCTGTTGATGAGTTACTGTTTGTCTCATGTACATGTCATGGTGCCTGTCTATGCACACGAACAGATGCATATAGTGTGTAGCAGTGTGACATGGATATGGACATGCCCATATCCATGTGACACCCATTCTGCATTGACATTTGATGTGTCAACAATATGCATATTATTTCATGTTCATATTATGTCATGTTTGCCTTTTCATCCGTTTCTTCTGTATTTTCACAGGTGCGACTCTCTGCAATTTGTGTTGTTTGTACAAGGTGTCCAACACGACCATACGTATCCTCTCCTGACACAGGACAGAAGGCATCCCGGACACATTTCCTACAGTGCATCTGGTGTCGCCATCACACACCTTTTGGGGAACAGACCACCATGGAATTGTTTCTGGGGAATGGTGCCATTGGATGTTTGACTTATGCGAGTGGAACACATGCCTGTGATGGACAGTATTGCTTTTGGACCGCTGCTTTGGCCATGACGGACCTGTACACCACACTGTTTCTGCCATTCTGGGGCTGGGGGTCCTGCGCATTGCAGGGGACACAGATGAACTTTCACGGACTGTGGCATATTGGAATGTGACACTTGGCTATGCAAGCCCAGGGTTGCATGGAGACGTTTGACCTGACCTGTTGGATTACAGATACACCTTGCTTTTTGGACGCTGGGTGTAGCAGGGACTGACATTGTCAGTGTATGTTGTACATTCCTCCCCAGTTGTGTAGTTGTTGTGGGTTGGCCATGTGTGTGACATGGCACCCAGGATACGGTCATCTGTTAGTTTCAACACGAGCATACAGCCATGTTAGTGGCATGGGGGTGACGATGGAGCGGTCATATTATCTATGTCCACCTGCCCTCCACCTGAACATGATACCGTTTTTCCCACAACAACCCTTTCATGCCCAACAACATCATTGATTGATGTTTGCAATGGGCAAGGGTGTTTACATGTATGAGTGGCATCACTGTATCATGTTGGTATACGGATGGTGCTTGTGGTTATGACTGCTTATGTTTGTGAACCACAGCATGTGGACCTATGGCTTTTGTGTAGTTCACTGTAGGATGTTTGGCCATCATGTCCATCTTAACATGCTGGTCATTGTGTTTGCTTACTGTACAGACGTGACACTCTGCATGTATGTACACACCTTACATTGCACATCTGTACGGTCCTGTTTATCCGCCGCGGTAATGACACTCTCATTGCGCCATTATATTTGGTGTGTGGCAGTGTGGGTGTCCATTGCCCTCCTTCAATTGTGCATTCCATGTACCGTGTTATATGTGTCCACACACTGTCTAACCAACAAACACTGGAAGGGGCACTCCTGCATGGTGTTATCTCTGCAGCTTTCTGCAGGTTGTTTTGTTTGTATTCGCTCTGGGTTCATGTGCCTCTGCGACCTGTTAGCATATGCTCATTGTGCTGGTGATGATTGCTGTGATCTACATTATCGCATTTCTGATTCCTAGATCAGGCATTAGGTGAGAGGTTGCACATTACGTTCAGGAGTTATTTTCACTTGACAACATATGATGTTTTCATTTGTGAGCCTCCTGTGTTGCCTGATGGCTATGTTGCGAGGGACAGGTGATGTGTTTTGGGTCCTCATCCAGCAACGCCTACGGTTTTCATGCACTCATATGTGCGTGACACATTTGAGGGATGCAGCAGCAGGTGGGGGGTGGGGACCTGATGGCCAGTGCATAGCGTGCACCTGTTGCACATTATATCTCGTGCCCTTCACTTACAGTCAATGAAGTGACCTTTCTGTGGGATGTGGGTTGGTGCCATGCTAAATGTGTTTCTGTCTCTCACCAGGGCTGCACTCACCTTGATATTATGATAACACGGTCTACAGTGTCTGTGAGGGGTGACCCAAATAAAGATATGTATTTGACACACATCTGTCTCTTTTGCTCCTTGATCATGGTGACACACATGCAATGCAATGTGTGCCTTTGAGTCGGTCCTGACCTGACTCCCTGTGACCCTGAAACTCCAGGGTGTTCTGGTCAATGTCAGTTTTCTGGTCATTCGTCCACGGTAATGGGGGGTTACGTGACATGCCCAAGGCCACAAGGAGTGCTAGTGTGAATCGGGCCCTGGTTACTTGATGTCCACAACAGGTTTATGACCAGTAGGCTACTCCTCCACTCTTTGAGCACATGTGCACTTCTATAGACTGGTTGCTGGTCATGTCCATGGCCCACCTGTGCTCACATCCTTGTAGAGTGACAGGTGTGTATATGTCACCCATTTGCAACATCAGTGGGTTTGACAGGTTCCCACATAGACCCTCCCTTTGGACTATTTGTTCTGCCTTGTGCTCAGTGTGCTGTTTGTGGTAGTGGTTAGAGGCATGCGTTTTAACACAGTAGTGTGCAGGTTTGATCCCCACATGTGGTTGTTCTGTTGTTTTTCTGTTGTGCTACCTGGACCATTTGGTACCAGCAGGTTCATCAACTCTACACACACCCTTCCCTCTCTTCACTGTACAGCAAGGTGTGCACTCTGTGCTGTTTAGCCATCAGATGTTATCTGTCACATATGTCTCTTTCTTTATGGTGTTTACATGGCAGTGCACCTGGGGGGTTGGCTGTGGTTCAGCTGGTGTGTGGTACACCTGTTTTCATGTTGTGTTCTCTCCTGTCCTGTCCCAGATTGGTACCCATCTCCAGCGAGCATCCTCTGATGCCCTCAGGATTTGGTTTCCTTCCTCTTTTGCATGCTGTATGCACTGCATAACATTTCATTGTGTGTGTGTGCATGTGTCCCTGGTCCCACATACAGACTAGGTTCTGATCTGTACTCAGATGACCTGCATGTCCATTTGGTCATGATTACTGTTGGGGGTTTGCCTGTCCTGGCAGCCAGCATGCGTCTTGTGTGATGGGCTTCAGTATTTCTGTATGCAGCCTCTGCTAATGCACTGATGTTGGTGGTGTGGCCTACCAGTTGTTGCCTTGGCATTTGTGGTGGTGGTCATAGGTTTGATTCCTCTCTGTTCTCTTTGATGTGTATGCTTGTCCTGCATAGGTGGTTTCGATTTGTATGACAGTCATATATGTGCAGATTTGTGCTGCAAGAACATTGTACCCTCATCTGAGATGGGAATCATCCTTCTGCCCATCTTATGTCTCCCAGCTTTTTGGCCATCGTATCCTGACGTGCATGCTGCTACACCACATCCTGCACTCCTACACATTCCTGCATTTCATCTCTCCCTGGTTGCCTCTCGTGTGTGTGCTCTGCATAACACTGCTACTCCACTGTCATCCTGACATTTCATCTATCCTGCCATTTCAGCCTCCTTCGCTGCACACATCTTCCCATCCTCTGTCAAACACTGACATTATAGCATGGTACATTACCATCACTCTGTGCATAGCTACAGATGGCCCCGATCACATAACCAAACAGTCACAGCACATATTTAACCACAGCTGTCTCCTTCTTACTAGCATCCTTGCTAATTTGTGTAAATAGTTTGGGTATGTTATCTTGTTCACCAATCATATATTCCATGTACATAGTTTTCCCATGTTTTTCCAGGTATATGTTCCTGTTATATGTAACAACAACCAGCCTGTTGTTCAGGTCTTTCTTTTGTTCTCTGTAAACCACGCTCCTACCACATAGTGACATGGACATAAATAAACATAACTAAATAACTGGATATATATGTGTGTCCATTTCTCTAGCAGCCACATGGCCTGGGGCTGAGTTGTGTAGTACAGCAGCTTTGATCTACATCCTTCTATTACCTCTGCATTGTCTTTCCTTTCAGCTCTGTGCAGTGTTTGGGTTACATGTGCGTTTGGCACATACCTCTGTTGCCCCTCACATTGTGGGATGTTACTGCTCCTAGCAAATGTTTTTGGGTTCACCTATACATCCTTGGGGCATCTTATGTCACACCTTCGTTTCAGGCAGCTTATGAGATACCAACTATGGTGCCCTGGGAGTTGCCACCCTTTCCACATGGCCGCTGGGTAACATTATAACTCGCCTTTGCTGACATGGTTGTTTCTGATGTTCGTTCTGTTGCACCGTGGAAGGTGCATTGATGTATGGCACTAGGATGGCCTTCTTTTTAGATGGAAACACAGATTGCTGTTCAGTTGCATGCAGGGAACATACGTACCTCAGCCAACCTTATTCACTGCTGATGTTAACCCATGACCCCTGCACCATCAGTCAATCTCCTGACCATTGTGCTGCACTGCTGTTCCTTCTTGCATGTGTGCACACCTATGTAGGATTTCCATGCGTTACAATGCACAGTGCTGCCAGCACAAACAGTGCTCGTACCTTGCCCTGCCTCATACGGCACCCTATAAAGCGGCCTATAGGCAACATTGTAGGGTGCCTTGGTGGACAGTGCACTTTATAATGTACCCTCTAGGGTACCTTGTAGGGCACCTTATGCAGCACCTTATATTACAGTGCTTTGAGAGTGCATTTGCTAACAGCAGTCACTACAATAAAAGCTTAACATGCCTCCTTCAGCTATATTCATCATGACAGATAATGGCTCAGCAAGCCTTACTCATTGGACACTGTGGGGGATTGAACCCCTGATGCATGCATCATTGGTGAGTGTCTTCCCCATTGGGCTGTGGCTCTGTTCCTATGCTTCCACATCAGCGCGCCGCCTTAGCCTCACACTATTCAAGTGCCTCGTAAGACATTAGCGCGCCGCCTATTGCTGCCCATTATTTCTATGCCTCCTAAAATTATGCCTCACTGAGGCTGGTTAACTGGGCACTGTGGGGGATCGAACCCCTGATGCATGCATCATCGGTGAGTGTCTTCACCATTGTGCTGTGGCTCTGTTCAAATGCTTCCACATCAGCGCGCCGCCTTAGCCTCACACTATTCAAGTGCCTCGTAAGACATTAGCGCGCCGCCTATTGCTGCCCATTATTTCTATGCCTCCTAGAGGCTGGTTAACTGGGCACTGTGGGGGATCGAACCCCTGATGCATGCATCATTGGTGAGTGTCTTCACCATTGTGCTGTGGCTCTCTTCCTGTGTTTGTCCGTTGGCGCACTGCCTTCGGCCTTCCAAATTTGCAGCGCACCGCCTTCTGCCGCTCAAACCGCAAGGACTTAACAGCACATCGCCTAATGCACACAATTTGCAGCGCAAAGCATTCTGAGCCCAATATTAACAGTGCGGCGCACTCTGCCGCCCAGATATGAACAGTGTGCCGCCTGTTGCTGCAAAAGGTTAGCAGGGTTCCCCTTTCTGCCGTACAGGATTCATATGCCTTCTAGTGCACCTTTAACCATTAAAGTTATTGCCTCAAGCTGGTGTTTTTGTGGTGCACAATGGGGAATTGAACCCATGGCCCCTGCACCATTGGTTAGTATCTTCACCGTTGTGCTATGGCACTGTTCCTATATGTGCCCAGCAGCGCCCCACTTAGCCTTCCCACGCGCTAATGTGGACCCCGCAAATGTGCGCGCCGCACACAGGTACGGTCGTTTTTATTCCTTTTTTCTGCCTGAACCGCCCACTCCTTATATGGCACAGGCACACTAACGGGGCCCCGCACAATTTCGGTGTTTAGTAAACATGCCCCATAGTCATCGGTGCCACAAGTATCCCAAGCCCCCGGGCCCAAAAGCCAAAGAAAACTTCCCGTCACAGGCAATACACGTGGCAACAGGCTGGTAGGGATGCAACCCCCAACAGCTGAAGGCTGGTTCAGTTCCTGACGCTTAACCCTCCATAGCCCATGTTCCCTGTAAAATAGTTATCTCCAAGTTATAATGCCCTGTTCAATGTAATTTCAGTTTGTTCAATGTAAACCGCACTGATGAAGAATAGCGCGGTATATAAGAGAATGTAAATAAATAAATAAATAGCACACATTTGAATGCTAAAGAGGATGAGGAAGCTCCCTCAGGAGTATTGGCGCTGGGTGCTAGAAGCAAGGTGAAGAGGTATGATGTCTGGAAGAAAGACTACAAGGGAGAGGGTATAAGAGAAGAGAAGGGAGGGGAAGGAGAGCGTGAAAGGGAAAGAAGGAATAACTGCAGAGGGTATGGGAAAGGGGGGGGGGGTGAGTACAAGAAGAGTGAGTGCAGGGGATTCCTGTGTAGAAATAGCAGCATTTGGAAAGCAGAGCATATGCCCATTCTAGGGGAAAGAAGGTTCTGCATCTAGAAGCTGTAGTGAAAGTTGACTCAGTAGATTCAGAGGCAGTCAGGGAGATGTGGTTCACAAAGAGCCATGACTGGGCTTTTGTTATAATGTATTCAGGAAGGACAGGATAGGAAGGAGGAGTGGCAGTATATGTTAAAAATAATATTAAGGCAACAGAATTGCAGGGCTTACAAGATAAGGAGTAGGCACTGTGGGACAGTCTTAATAGAGGGACTGGAACATCTGTTGTACAGACCTCTTTCACGGGCAGAAGTGAATAGAAATTTAATTGAGGACATTCACAATATTGCCTGTAGGGTGAACAGTTACAGCAACTAGTAATGAAACCCATGTGGGAAGGGGCTATCCTGGACCTGATGCCTATGTATGGGGAATGTGTTTCTGATGTTATTGTGGGTGATCATCTGGAATCAAATGATTACCGGATGATGTGGTTCAGAATTAGAACCTGGGTGGAGAATGATTTTAAAAAGCGAGGGTCCTAGACTTCAGAAAAACTAACTTTGTGAAAATGGGGGGATACCTCAAGGAGTCATTAGCTGAATAGGACCATCTGTGGGAAACAGTGGGCAAAGCTTACAGGAGATATGTTAAGGATGATGAACCTTTTTATTAGGAAAATCAATAAACGTAAGAAGAAAAGATGTCGCTGTAAAGGTAAGAAAAGAGAAGTAGCCTTCATAAACTATAAAAAAAATTGCAGAAAAGGGAAAACAAACAATAATATCTGGGAAAGTAGTTAGGAAAGCAAAGATGTTCATCGGTTTGCCAGCTCCCATTGTGTATTGCTCCTTCAGATTTCTATACCCAAAATGAATGGCTCTCCACTTTTTTATATTGAATCTTAACTACCAACTACTTAAGTACTCCTTGAGCTTTCTTAGATCACTTTCAATTCTGTTTACTCCCTCAGGAATGACCACTCTGTTGTAGATCTTTGTGCACTGAAAAGAAAAGACAAAATTTCCTCCCATCGCTTCCACAATATTCCTTACAAAGTTACAGAATAGAATCATCCCCAGAATCAGCACAAAATCGGTTCAGCTCTGGGTATGTGTCTTGTTCATATGAGCATGAATGTTTTGCTTTCTACGATCTAGATAAGAACTTTTTATAGCTTTGTTGGCCAATGTTATCAACTCTTAAAAAAAAAAGCAAATTATCACTCTCAGGTGTACCACTACTGCAAAGTAACCAGGCTTTACCATCAAGAAATTCTGTAGCATTGTGGCTTACAAAGCTGCATGATGGTAGATAACAGGGGAAAGCTGACAGTCGCTCATGAGAGCATGGTTCGGAACAATATATCCTTAAAGGATACTAGCAAAAGATTGAAGTTAGAGCATATCAGCAGAGAGATTCCAATAAAGACAAAAGTAGCCCAAATGCCCTTGACAGAGCTTAAAGATTCCAAATTACCCCTATCTACCAATAGCCAGATTAATATGAATAAAATACAGCCTCTAAAATGCCAGCATGCAAATACCAGAAGTCTAAAAAATAAGATGGGAGAGTTAGAATATATAGCATTAAGTGAGAGGTTAGATATGATTGGTATCTCAGAGACAAGGTGGAAGGTGGACAACCAGTGGGATACTGTGATACCTGGGTACAAACTATATCAGAATGATAGAGCCGAACAAATTGGTGGTGGGATTGCACTCTATGTTAGAGAGAGCATTGAGTAACAAAGGATTAAAGTTTTACAGGAAACAAAATTCACTGTAGAATCTCTATGGATTGAAATTCCATGTAAAAAGGGGAAGGGGAAGGCAATGGCAGTGGGGGTGTACTATCGACAGCCTGGCCAAAGTGAACAAATAGATGATAAAATACTAAAAGAAATCAGGGAAGCTAACAAAAGTTACAGTACAGTAATAATAATGGGTGATTTCAATTACCCCAGTATTGACTGGGTCAGTGTCACGGCAGGACATACTAGGGAGATAAAGTTTCTAGATGAAATAAATGACTGCTTCTTGGAGCAGCTAGTTCATGAACTGATCAGAGGGGAAGCCATTTTGGACCTAGTCTTTAGTGGAACACAAGATCTGCTGCAAGAGCTAAGGGTATTGGGGCCACTTGCAATAGTGATCATAACATGATCACATTTGATTTAATAAATGGATGAAGGACGGTAAGGAAATCCACAGTACTACTTTTTAACTTTCAAAAGGGAGACTGATAAAATGAGGAAAATAGTTAAGAAAAAATAAAAGGAGCAGTTGCAAAGGTTAAAGATTTACATCAAGCATGGGTGCTGTTTAAAAATAGTATCTTGGAAGTCCAGACCAGCTGTATTCCACATTTTAAGAAAAGTGGAAGGAAGTCCAAAAAACTGCCAGCGTGGTTTAATGGTGAGGTCAGAGAGTCTGTTGTTGCCAAAAAAGCATCTTTCAGGAAATGGAAAAAGGAGCCAAATGACGAAAACTGGAAATAACATAAGTACTAGCAAGTTAGATGCAAGGCACTGATAAGGCAGGCAAAGAGAGAATTTGAGAAAAAGCTTGCTGTGGAAGCAAAAACGCATAATTAAGACTTTTTCAAGTACATTCGTAGCAAGAAAAACACCTGTGAGAGAGTCCGTGGGACCATTAGATGATAGAGGGGTAAAAGGGGCACTAAGAGGGGGACAAGGTCATAGCAGAGAGACTGAATGAATTCTTTGCTTTGGTCTTTACTGAGAAAGATGTAGGGATGTTACCCATGACTGAAATGGTATTTAAAGATGATGCCACAGAAGAATTGAAAGAAATAGCGATACACTGGGAAGATGTATTATAACTATTTAAACTGAAGAGTAGCAAATCACCTGGACTGGATGGTATACATCCAAGGGTGTTGAAAGAACTAAAATATGAGATTGCAGACCTACTATCAGTAATCTGTGAACTATTATTAAAATCATCTGTAATATCTGAAGATTGGAGAATGGCCAATATAACGCCAATTTTTAAAAAGGGTTCCAGGGGTGATCCAGGAAACTATAGACCGGTGAGCCTGACGTCCTTATCGGGAAAAATGCTAGAAACCATTATAAAGAACAAAATTACTGAACATGTAGATAGTCATGACTTAATGGGAGACAGCCAATATGGTTTTAGCCAAGGAAGGTCTTGTCTTACTAATCTGTTATGTTTTTTTGAAGGTGTGAATAAACTGGTAGACAAAGGTGAGACAGTTGATACAGTGTATCTGGATTTTCAGAAAGCCTTTGACAAGCCTTTGGCAAAATTAAAAAGTCATGGGATAGGAGGCAGTGTCCTATTGTTGATCAGGAACTGGTTAAAAGATAGAAAGCAGACGGTAGGGCTAAATGACCAATTTTCCCAATGGAGAAAAGTGAATAATGGAGTACCCCAGGGATCTGTGCTGGGTCCGCTGCTTTTTAACATATTCATAAATGACCTGGAAATGGGAATAACGAGTGAGGTAATCAGATTTGCAGATGACACAAAATTATTCAAAGTTGTTAAAATCCATGGGGATTGTAAAAAATTGCAAGAGGACCTTGATAAATTGGAAGACTGGGCATCCAAATGGCAGATTAAATTTAATGTGGACAAGTGCAAAGTTATTTACCTAGGAAACAACAGCCCAAACTATGGTTACACGATGCAAGGTTCCACATTAGGAACCACCACCCAGAAAAAAGATTTAGGCATCATCGTGGATAACATTTTGAAACCCTCCACCCAGTGTGCAGCAGCGGCCAAGAGAGCAAATAGAATGCGAGATATCACAAGGAAAGGAATGAAAAATAAAACAAAGAATATTACAATGCCTCTTTATTGACCACTCCTTACTCCTGAAATGCTTATACAACTCTGGAATTACGGACTCGGCCCTAAACTGGTTCTGTTCATACTTTTCCAAACGATCCTTCCAGGTACAGTATGGTGTTCTCTCAGATCCTTATCCACAGACCTCTGCCATTCCTCGGGGCTCCATACTTTCACCTCCTCTATTTAATCTTTTCATGTCTCCACTGGCTCTTCTGTTTCAAGACCTTAATATTAGCTCATATTTTTACATTGATGATATTCAGTTAATTAATGCCCATAAACAATGGGATGCTTCATTTCAAACACATCTTGAGGCAGAACCGAACACAACAGCTGACTGGATTTCAACACACAAAATGGTATTAAATATGCAAGAAACTGAAGCCTTCTGGCTCTCACATAGTCAGAGACCACTCCCTTTCCAGCCATGCATCTCATCCTGTCCCATTCGCGTCCAGAAATCTATTCACTCCTTGGATGTCATAATCGATGAACAATACTTGTTTAAGCCCCACATCTCTAAGCTTGTTAGAAGTTGCTTTTTCTCTGTGCATAGAATAAATTCTGTTAGATCTTATCTGGATCTTAGAGTTCTATAAACAGAAGTTCATTCACAAGTAATAAACAAACTAGACTACTGTAATTCCATATTAGCTGGTGCCCCTAAATCCCAACTCCATTGTCTTCAGATAATCCAAAACACTGCTGCAAATTTATTTACAAGGCAAAAAAAATATGATCACACAACTTTATTCTTATTCAAACAACATTGGCTCCCTCTTCAAATTAAGTTCAAAATTCTCCTCCTGAGTCATGAGGCCCTTTGTTCAGGCCTTCTCTACTACCTTCACTCTCAGCTCATCCCTTACAGCCCATCTCATATACTATGTTCCGCAAATTAGAATCTCCTCATTGTCCCCACAAAATCTAGCCTGCACATTGAAACCTAAAGAGTTATTGCCTTTAATTTTATTACCATCCCTTTGGAATTCTCTTCCTAATGCCTTCACCTTGAATCTTCATATTCAAAATTCAAGACTGGATTAAAAACCCGGTGCTCTGAACGTGTGTTCCAGTAATACCCTGATGCCCAACTCCTCATAACCACTGTCTATGTTCCCTAATGTATTCAGTTTTTTGTTTGAATACTTGTCCTGGCTGATATTGTTGTCCTACATCACCATCTCCCCTTGCATTTCTCGTACTAGTTCAATGTCTGTCTATAATTGATTCCTCTGGCTCCCCTATTACATGGATTGTAAACCGCTTAGATGTTCTGTGCCCTAGCAGTAGAGTGGAGGAGTAGCCTAATGGTTAGAGCACTGGCCTGGTAACCAAGAGACCAGAATTCATTTCCCACTGGCATTCCTTGTGACCTTGGGCAAGTCACTTAACCCTGCATTGCCTTGGAAGAAAGGCCTGGCAACCTACTTCCAGTCACTGCCAAAAAGACCAGGAGCTGCTGGGGTCACTAGGAGTCAGCATTGACTCAGAGACACCCAATTCCAATTTTTGATTAGATTGTTAGCTCTGATGAGCAGGGACTGTGTCTTACATCTATACATACAGCGCTGCGTATGCCTTGTAGTTCTATACAAATGATTATTATTAGTAGTAGTAGTATAAAAATCTTACAAATAAATAAACGAACAAGACAGCATGCAGTTCTTGAACTAAGAGTGCATGCACTGTCAACACATATAAAGCGGCAGACCAACCTAAAAATCACAACAGAAATCATTAATTATACAGAAACAGAATTAAGAAGCAAAGATTTCACCATCTTGTAGGAGTGTGTATTTGGGAGCATGCATTCAGTTCAATTGAGTGCCTTAAAAGTGAAAGTACACAAATCACTTGTGCGTACATACAGTATACTATGAAATTACACATAAATATAGTAACATAGTACATGATGGCAGATAAAGACCAGAATGGCCCATCTAGTCTGCCCAGTAAGGTGGCTAAAGTAGGTGTACCCACCACTCTGTCCAGGTAACCCCCTTCTATGCCTTTGTTTAGGGTTGTACCCACCACTCTGTGCAGGCCATCCCTATTTATTGAGGTATACAAAATAGTTAAGTTTATTTTGATTTTATCATAAGAACATAAGATATTTTATTTTTTTATTATTTACATTCTCTTATATACCATGCTATTCTGCATCAGTGTGGTTTACATTGAACAAACTGAAATTACATTGAACAGGGCATTATAACTTGGAGATAACTATTTTACAGGGAACATGGGCTATGGAGGGTTAAGTGGCTTGCCCAAGACCACAAGGAGCACCTGTGGGACTAGAAACCCCAGTCCTTCCAGCCCAAGGTTGCTGTCCTCTAGTGGGATTTGAACCCCTGACCTTCTGGCCTGAAGTAGCTTGCCCCAACCACTAGGCTACTCCTCCACTCCATACTGGGTCAGACCAAGGTCCATCAAGCCCAGTATTCTGTTTCCAACAGTGGCCAATCTAGGTCATACGTACCTAGCAGTATCCTCCTGCTATAAAGGATCCACTGTGTCTGTACAATGCCATTTTGAATTCCATCATGGTATTTGCCCACACCATCTCTATTAGGAGGGCATTCCAAGCATCATTCATCCTTTCAGTGAAAAAGTATTTCCTGGCGTTGTTTTTAAGTTTACCCCCTTGCAGCTTTGTTTTATGCCCTCTAGTTTTACAGCTTCCCCTTCTTTGAAAAGGGTTTGTTTGCTCATTAATACTCTTTAAGTATTTAAAGGTCTGTATCATATCTCCCCTGTTCTCCTCTCCTCTATGGTACACACATTTAAGTCTTCAAGTCTCTTCTTATGCGTCTTCTAGCACAGGCTCCAAATCATTTTGGTCACCTTCCTCTAAACCATTTCAAGTCTTTTTATGCCCTTTATGAGATATGGTCTTCAAAACTGTAAACAATATTCCAAGTGAAGCCTCACCAATGACTTGTACAGGAACATGAATACCTCCTCCTTTCTCCTGGTTACTCCTCTCTGTATGAAACCCAGCATCCTTCTGGCTTTGGCCACCACCTTGTCACATTGTTTCATCACCTTCAGATCCTCAGAATCAGTCACTTCGAGGTCCTTCTCCTGGTCTATGCATACCAACCTCTCGTCCCCTATCACATACAATTCCCTTGGACTTCTGCATCCCAAGTGCATGATTCTGCACTTCTTCACATTAAATCTTAGCTGCCAAGCATTAGACCATTCTTCCTGCTTTTGTAGATCTTTCCTCATGTTGTCCACTCCCTCAGAGGAGTCCAATCTGTTGCAAATTTTTGTGTCATCTGCAAAAAGGCACACTTTTCCCTTCAATCCTTCAGCAATATCACTCACAAATACATTGAACAGTACCATTCACAGGATCGATCCCTGGGGCACACCACTATTCACCTTCTTTTCTTCCAAGTGAGTTGTGTTTATCATTATCTTCTGTCATCTGTCAGTAAACCAATTTTTGATCCGTTTCACCACCCTGGGACCCATCTGGTTCTCTGGTCATCCAGTCATAAAAACATAAGAAATGTCATACTAGGTCAGTGCCCCAGGCCAATAGATCTTATATGAATTGAGGATACACTCAAATTTCTAATTAAAAAGGCTAGGCAAGGTACAGACAAACTAAATTTCCTAAACTTATAACCAAAATTTAGGCTTGACCAAAATTTAGGCTTGATCTACAGCAAGGTACAGATGTGCTAGACATCAAAAGGGTAGATAGAATTTGTCACATTCCTCCTCGCCTCTCACCACCAGGGGCGGCCCAAGGGGGGTGCGGGGCCATGTGCGGAGACTCGGTGTGGGGCCTCATTTGCATAAGTGGCCTTATTTGCATAACTATTTGCATAATATTACCATACACTAACTTTTAGTAAGCATGTCTCTTAATGAGTGTATCGATAAAGAAAGACTAAAAGATTTCTACATTACTATAATCCAGTGCCAACCGCCAGGCACATTAGGAACTACTACAAACGCTGCCCATTTAGAACCCATAGCTAAACCGCCGTATCCTGACAGCACTACCAGGACTCACAAAGCACCATACCCTACCTATCAAAAGGCAACACTGCAAATATTAAACCAATACATTTCAGAGAATACTGGGGAAAGAGAACAAGTGGCAACGTCAAATAGGAATTACATAAACAGAATACCTCAGCTCAGTTACACATGCAGAAAATAGACCATCACCAAACAAGGAATCACAATTTAGAAACAGGAAGGCAATAATTAAACTGGTGGAATGTACAACAACACTGTAGAAATAAAACTATAAATTCATTTCCTCTTGTACCAAACAAAGCGCAGACGTTAATGATGCACATTTCCCAGAGCTGACATATTCCAGTTAATAAATTCAAAATAAAGAGATATCTTTCTACCTTTTGTGCATTTTTTTTCAGTTGCAATTGGTCCAGCCACTTTCTTCTGGTTTCTTCATGTTTTCTGCTAACTCTCCATCATCTGCTGTCCATTTGTCCTTTCTTCTCTCTTCTAGTTTTTTCCATTCTCTCTCTCTACATCTGCTTTAACATACTAATCTTTCTCCTTTTGCTCTTTCCTCATTCCTATTTCATCCACACAAATTTTACCCCTCCATCCTCAATCCCCACTTACTCTCCCAATACCCGGCCAATTGTAGATTTTTCATCCCTCCTACACAAAATATTTTTCCCCTCTCCATTTTACTCTCCCAGCCCCATCCCATTCTAATCCTCCCCAACATCAGCTCCCTTCTAGTTCCAGTCTCACCAAGCATCCATTCCCTTCTAGTCCCTGCATCAGCCCATTTCCAGTCCTAGCCCCCCATCAGCCCATTTCCAGTCCTAGCTCCCCCATCCATTTCCAGTCCAAGTCCCTTCATCAGCTCATTTCCAATCCTAGCCCCCCATCAGCCCATTTCTAGTCATTTCCTAGCCCCACCATCAGCCCATGTCAAATCATGGCCCAATTCCAGTCCAAGCCCCCCCATGAGCCAACTTCCAGTTCTAGCCCCTCCAGGAGTCCATTTCAATTCAAGCCCCCACAACAGCCCATTTCCAATCTTAGCTCCCCCCAACAGCCCATTTCCAGTCCTATCCTAGCTGTTCCATCAGCCCATTTTCAGTCCTAGCTCCCTTCCCTCACAGCCCATTTCCATTCCAAGCCCCCTCCCCATCAGCTATTTGCAGATCAAGCCTCCCCTTCCACTCCGCCCATTTCCAGTCCTAGCAACCCCCCAACCCATTACCAGTCCTAGCCCCCCGTCAACTTCCAGTCCTAACCCCCATCACCCCATTTTCAGTTTAAGCCCCCCCTATAACCCATTACCAGTCCTAACCCATCAGCCCACTTCCAGTCCTAACCCCCCATCAGCCCATTTCCAGTCTGCCCCCCATAGCCCATTGCCAGTCCTAAACCCCCCCATCAGCCCAGCCCATTACCAGTCCTAACCACATCAGCCCACCTCAAGTCCTAACCCCTCCCCATCAGCCCATTTCCTGTCCTAGCCCCCCCATAGCCCATTATCAGTCCTAACCCTCCCATAGCCCATTACCAGTCCTAACCCCCCCCCATAGCCCATTACCAGTCCTAACCCCCCATCAGCCCACTTCCAGTCCTAACCCCCCATCAGCCCATTTCCAGTCAGCCCCCCATAGCCCATTGCCAGACCTTACCCCCCCCATCAGCCCAGCCCATTACCAGTCCTAACCACATCAGCCCACCTCAAGTCCTAACCCCTCCCCATCAGCCCATTTCCTGTCCTAGCCCCCCCATAGCCCATTATACTTCCTAACCCTCCCATAGCCCATTACCAGTCCTAACCCCCCCAACAGCCCACTCCCATTCTTAACCCCCCACATAGCCCATTACCTGTCCTCACCCCCCCCCATAGCCCATTACCAGTCCTAACCCCCCATCATCCCATTTCCAGACAGACCCCGTCAGCCCACAGCCCATTACCAGTCTTAACCCCCCCATAGCCCATTACCAGTCCTAACCCCACCCCATCAGCCCACTACCAGTCTTAACCCCTCCCCATAGCCCATTACCAGTCCTAATCCCCCATCACCCCATTTCCAGACAGCCCCCATCAGCCCACAGCCCATTACCAGTCTTAACCCCCCCTAGCCCATTGCCAGTATTAACCCCCCCCTAGCCCATTGCCAGTCTTAACCCCACCCCCCATAGTCCACTGCCAGTCTTAACCCCCCCCCCATAGCCCATTGCCAGTCTTAACCCCCCCATAGCCCATTGCCAGTCCTAAGCCCCATCACCCCATTTCCAGACAGCTCTCATCAGCCCACAGCCCATTGCCAGTCTTAACCCCCCCCCCCCAGCCCAGTGCCAGTCTCACCCCCCCCTAGCGCATTGCCTGTCTAAAACCCCCCCAGCCCATTGCCAGTCTTAACCCCCCCTAGCCCATTGCCAGTCTTAACCCCCCCATCGGCTCATGGCAAT
This sequence comes from Ichthyophis bannanicus, assembly GCA_033557465.1. NCBI lineage: Eukaryota > Metazoa > Chordata > Amphibia > Gymnophiona > Ichthyophiidae > Ichthyophis > Ichthyophis bannanicus. The sequence goes on along the minus strand of CM066038.1, from coordinate 160,763,897 downwards.
TTAAAAAAAGAAAAAAAGCTGGCCGCTGCTGCCGCGGTGGCATGGAGTGTCCCGCAGGGCCCCCTCTGCCCGGCTGAACTCTCCCGACGCGGCTGAGCCCCTCTGCACCGGCTTGCAGATACGCAAAGGGAGAGTGTCTCCCTCGCGTCTCTGTTAAGCCCGCAGGGGCAGATGGGAAATTTCCCATCAGCCCCTGCTTCCCATCAGCCCCTGCGGGCTTAACAGAGATGCGAGGGAGACACTCTCCCTTCGCGTATCTGCAAGCTGGCGTAGAGGGGCTCAGCCACGCTGGGAGAGTTCCACCGGGCAGAGGGAGCCCCGCGGGACACTCCATGCCGCCGCGGCGGCAGCGGCCAGCTTTTTTTTTTTTTAAATTTAATTAAGAAAAAAAAAGCAGAATGTTCTTTGCGCGGGGCCCCCCGAAACGCGAGGCCCTGTGCAAAAAACATTCTTGCTCAATGGACGGGCCAGCCCTGCTCACCACCACCACCAAAATGTTGTCTTTAGAGAGATATATGCATTAGAGATACCCTGCCACCCTGACTGGTTTGTGGACCTCCATGACTGGATTTGGAGACCCCTTCCTTACACCTCTGTCATTTAAGATTGTGAGTGGGCAAGGTATGGATGTCCTAGACATCAAAAGGGTAGACAACGTTTTGGTGGTGGTGGTGGTGGTGAGAGGCGAGGAGGAATGTGACAAATTCTATCTACCCTTTTGATGTCTAGCACATCTGTACCTTGCCCACTCACAATCTTAAATGACAGAGGTATAAGGCAGGGGTCTCCAAATCCAGTCCTGGAGGGCCACAAACCAGTCAGGTTGGCAGGATATCTCTAATTCATATATATATCATGCATATTCATTAGGGCTATCCCAAAAACCTGACAGGATTGCGACCCTCCAGGACAGGGTTGGACACCTCTGCTGTAGATCAAGATGGCTGTGAACAGATAGAAATTTGCATGAAAAAAAGCTTTCTCCTTTGCAAAAGAAACAAAGAGGAAAAACAAAGGGTTTGGGGTTTTTTTTGGAGGGGGAGGGTTTGTGCAACTAGCCTAACACATCACAGTGGCTAAATAGTAATATAAGAAAATAAAACAGGTAATAGGCAAGAAATTTCTATATTAAAAGCAGCCAAAAAGTTAGGAAGCTTAACTGTGTAGGCCAGGGGTGGGCAATTCCGGTCCTGGAGGGCCGCAGACCAGTCAGGTTTTCATGATGTCCCTAATGAATATTCATGGACCTATTTCCATACAATGGAAGGCAGTGAATGAAAATAGATCTCATGAATATTCATTAGGGACATCATGAAAACCTGACTGGTCTGCAGCCCTCCAGGACCGGAATTGTCCACCCCTGGTGTAGGCTCTCTTGAAGTTGTGCTGGAAATTACTGGATCAAACTGCTTTTTGCCTGCTCAGGCAGCAGTTGCCGAGCGAATTAGCCACACCCTGAGGGAGTGGCAGGCTTGTAACAGAACAAAGAAAACTTTATTTCTACTTGGATGTATCAGTTAGCCCACTGTGGAAAGGACCCTGTAAATTTAAAATTTATACTTTACTGTAAAATTAAGTAGGAAAATAGGTCTGTGCAAATCCAAAAGCAAATGATTACTTCAATTCCAATGGTACTGTTCAATGTATTTGTGAGTGATATTGCTGAAGGAGTGAATATCAAGAATTCAGTGCTCCAAGCCGGTAGACCTTATGGGAGTCATTCCGTTCTGTGGCTCCGGTCAGAACTGGATGCACAGAGGTAGACTAGATTCTGATCCCGCGGGGCACATCTATTCCCCAGCGGGATCAGAATTGTGTCTAGCCCTGTACGTGCAAGCCATGACCCCATTCCCATCGGCCTGCATGTACAGGCCCCTGCCTGACTAACTCAGTCAACGCTCCTGAATGGAGCCGCAGAGCCATGGCATCCAGTTGCCTTGGCACTGCTGCTCCATTCAGGAGCCGCAATCCCCGACCACTGACCACTTTACCCTTTTCCCACAACCCGACCCCCGATCTGGCCTCCCATGGCTAGGGTTGGGCTGTGGGGAATCTCCTGCACCTGCCTCACCTTTTTTCCCAGGCCAGGTCTCCTCTACCCCGACATCTAGGGGGACTTATTCCACCTCCAAGGAGGAATAAATCCCCCGTCCAATCTGCTGGTCCCAGACGTACAGGGTCGATGTCAGAATCGGCCGTGTATGTCAGGGGCCACAGACCGCCCAGTGCCCACCCTAACTCTGCCTCCGCACAACCACTTTCCCCATCAGGGCCGGCCTGTCCATTGAGCAAGAATGTTTTTTGCTCAGGGCCCCGCGTTTCAGGGGGCCCCAAGCAAAAAACAGACCCTATCAACCCAGGTAGATTAAAAAAACAACTGGCTGCTGCTGCCGCTGCCGCCATGGCAGCGGCAGAATTAAGTGTCCCATGGGGCCCCCCCTTCCTGGCAGAGCCTTCCCTGCAGCATCAGCTCCCTCAGCGCGGGCTTTTCAGAACCGCGAAGGGAGAGTTTCTCGCGGCTCTGTTAAGCCCACCAGGGCTGATGGGAAACAAGTACCATCTGCCCCGGCGGGCTTAACAGAGCCACGAGAGAGAAACTCTCCCTTCGCAGCTCTGAAAAGCCCATGCTGAGGGAGCTGATGCTGCAGGGAAGGCTCTGCCGGGCAGGGGGGCCCCGTGGGACACTTGATTCTGCTGCTGCCACGGTGGCAGCGGCAGCAGCAGACAGGTTTCTTTAATCTACCTGGGCTGATGGGGGGGGACGGGGGTTAGGACTGGTACTGGGCTATGGGCTGATGCGGGGGTTAGGACTGAAAATGGGGTGATGGAGGGTTAGGACTGGAAGTGGGCTGATGGGGGGCTAGGACTGGTAATGGGCTATGGGGGGGCTAGGACGGGAAATAGGCTGATGGGAGCTGAGGACTGGCAGTGGGCTGATGGAGGGCCTAGGACTGGAAAGGCGCTATGGGGGGGCTTAGGACTGGTAATGGGCTATGGAGGGGCTAGGACTGGTAATGGTTTGGGGGGTTGCTAGGACTGGAAATGGGCTGAGTGGAGGGGGGGCTTGAACTGCAAATAGCTGATGGGGAGGGGGCTTGGAATGGAAATGGGCTGAGGGGAAGGGAGGGCTTGAGCTGCAAATAGCTGATGGGGAGGGGGCTTGGAATGGAAATGGGCTGTGAGGGGAGGGAGCTAGGACTGGAAATGGGTTGAGTGGGGGGAGCTAGGACAGGAAATGGGCTGATGGAGGGGCTAGGATAGGACTGGAAATGGATGGGGGTGCTAGGACTGGAAATGGGCTGTTGGTGGGGCTAGGATAGGATTGGAAATGGGCTGATGGGAGGCTAGGACTGGAAATGGGCTGATGCGGGGACTAGAAGGGAGTGGATGCCGGGTGGAGCTGGAACTAGAAGGGAGCTGATATTCGGGGAGGATTAGAATGGGATGGAGCTGGGAGAGTGAAATGGAGAGGAGAAAAATATTTTGTGTGGGAGGGAAGACAAATCTACAATTGGCCAGGTATTGGGAGAGTAAGTGGGGATTGAGGATGGAGGGGTAAAATTTGAGTGGATGAAATAGGAATGAGGAAAGAGCAAAAGGAGAAAGATTAGTATGTTAAAGCAGATGTAGAGAGAGAATGGAAAAAAAACTAGAAGAGAGAAGAAAGGACAAATGGACAGCAGTTGATGGAGAGTTAGCAGAAGGCACAAAGAAACCAGAAGAAAGTGGCTGGAGCAATTGCAACTGAAAAAGAAATGCACAAAAGGTAGAAAAATATCTCTTTATTTTGAACTTATTAACTGGAATATGTCAGCTCTGGGGAAATGTGCATCATTAATGTCTGTGCTTTGTTTAGTACAAGAGGAAATTAATTTATAGTTTTATTTCTACAGTGTTGTTGTACATTCCAAGTTTGGCTTTTGGGGTTCCCAGTTTAATTATTGTCTTCCTGTTTCTAAATTGTGATTCCTTGTTCGGTGATGGTCTATGTTCTGCATGTGTAACTGAGCTGAGGTCAGGGCTGGCCCGTCCATTGAGCAAGAATGTTTTTTGCACAGGGCCCCGCGTTTCAGGGGGCCCCGCACAAAAAACATTCATTAACCCAAGTACATTTTTTAAAAAAATACCGGCTGCTGCTGCTGTGGCAGCGGCAGAATCAAACGTCAACGCCGCGGGGCCCCGACTGCCCGGCAGAACCTCCCTCGAGCATCAGCTCCTGAATCCCTCCAAAAGCGCGGGCTTTCAGAGCCGCGAGAGCTTCTCTGACCTCTCGCGGCTCTGTTAATCCCGTCGGGGCTGATGGGAAATCCCATCAGCCCCGGTGAGATTAACAGAGCCACGAGAAGAAGGGAAACTCTCACGGCTCTGAAAGCCCGCGCTTTGGGAGGGACTCGGGAGCTGATTCTCGAGGGAGGTTCTGCCAGGCAGTCGGGGCCCCGTGGCGTTGACGTTTGATTCTGCCGCTGCTACTGCGGCAGCAGCAGCAGCCGGTATTGGTTTAATCTATCTGGGCGGGGGGGGGGGGGTTAGGACTACTAATGAGCTATGGGGGGGACTAAGACTGGAAGTGGGCTGATGGGGGGGAGGGGTTAGGACTGGTAATGGGCTATGGGGGGGTAGGACTATTAATGAGCTATGGGGGGACTATGACTGGAAGTGGGCTGATGGGGGAGGGGGTTAGGACTGGTAATGGGCTATGGGGGGTTAGGACTACTAATGAGCTATGGGGGGACTAAGACTGGAAGTGGGCTGATGGGGGGAGGGGGTTATGACTGGTAATGGGCTATGGGGGGGTTAGGACTACTAATGAGCTACGGGGGGGACTAAGACTGGAAGTGGGCTGATGGGGGGAGGGGGTTAGGACTGGTAATGGGCTATGGGGGGTAAGGACAAATAAATGGCTACGGGGGGGGAAAAAAACTGGAAGTGGGCTGATTGGGGAGGGGTTTAGGACTGGTAATGGGCTATGGGGGGTTAGGACTACTAATGGGTTACGGGGGGAATAATACTGGAAGTGGGCTGATGGGGGGAGGGGGTTAGGACTGGTAATGAGCTATGGGGGGGCTAAGACTGGAAATGGGCTGATGGGGGGGTAGGACTGGTAATGGGCTAGGGGGGGCTAGGACTGGAAATGGGCTGATGGGGGGGGTTTAGGACGGGTAATGGGCTATGGGCTTGCTAAGACTGGAAATGGGCTGATAGGGGGTTAGGACTGGTAATGGGCTATGGGGGGGGCTAGGACTGGAAATGGGCTGATGGGGGTTAGGACTGGTAATGGGCTATGGGGGGGCTAAGACAAAATGGGGTGATGAGGGGCTTAGGACTGGTAATGGGTTAGGGGGGAGCTTAGGACTGGTAATGGGCTATAGGGGGGGCTAAGACTGGAAATGGGCTGATGGGGGGTTAGGACTGGTAATGGGCTATGGGCTTGCTAAGAATGGTAATGGGCTAATGGGCGGGTTAGGACTGGAATGGGCTGTGGGGAGGCTACGACTGGAAATGGGCTGATGGGGGTTAGGACTGGTAATGGGCTATGGGGGGGCTAAGACAAAATGGGGTGATGAGGGGCTTAGGAATGGTAATGGGTTAGGGGGGAGCTTAGGACTGGTAATGGGCTATGGGGGGGCTAGGACTGGTAATGGGCTGAGTGAGGGGGGCTAGGACAGGAAATGGGCTGATGGAGGGCTAGGATAGGACTGGAAATGGGCTGTTGGGGGGGCTTGGATTGAAATGGACTCATGGAGGGGTTAGAACTGGAAGTAGGCTCATGGGGGGCTTGGATTGGAAATGGGCTGAATGGAGGGGAGCTAGGATTTGACATGGGCTGATGGTGGGGCTAGGAAAGGAGTAGAAATGGGCTGAGGGGCTGGGATTGGAAATGAGCTGATGGAGGGCCTCGGGTGGGGGCACTAGGCCGGGAAATGGGTTGATGGTGGGGCTAGGATAGCACTAGAAATGGGCTTATGGGGGGCTAGGACTGGAAATGGGCTGATGCGTGGACTAGAAGGGAGCGGATGCTGGGTGGGTCTGGAACTAGAAGGGAGCTGATGTTGGGGGAGGATTAGAATGGGATAGAGCTGGGAGAGTGAAAAAATATTTTGTGTGGGAGGGAAGACAAATCTACAATTGGCTGGATATTGGGAGAGTAAGTGGGGATTGAGGATGGAGGGGTAAAATTTGAGTGGATGAAATAGGAATGAGGAAAGAGCAAAAGGAGAAAGATTAGTATGTTAAAGCAGATGTAGAGAGAGAATGGAAAAAAACTAGAAGCATGAAGAAAAGACAAATGGACAACAGACGATGGAGAGCTAGCAGAAGACACGAAGAAACCAGAAGGAAGTGGCTGGAGCCTTGCAACTGAAAAAAAATGCACAAAAGGTAGAAAAATATCTCTTTATTGAATTTATTAACTGAAATATGCCAGCTCTGGGAAATGTGCATCATTAACGTCTGCGCTTTGTTTAGTACAAGAGGAAATTAATTTATAGTTTTATTTCTACAGTGTTGTTGGGCTTTTGGGGTTCCCAGTTTAATTATTGTCTTCCTGTTTCTAAATTGTGATTCCTTGTTTGGTGATGGTCTATGTTTTGCATGTGTAACTGAGCTGAGGTATTCTGTTTATGCAATTCCTATTTGACATTGCCACTTGTTCTCTTTCCCCAGTAGGTCATGTATTGTTATTCTCTGAAAAGTATTGGTTTAATATTTTCAGTGTAGCCTTTTGATAGGTAGGGTCTTGTGCTTTGTGAGTCCTGGTAGTACTGTTATGATACGGCGGGTTTGCTATGGGTTCTAAATGGGCAGCGTTTGTAGTAGTTCCTAATGTGTCTGGCAGTTGGCACTGGATTATAGTAATGTAGAAATCTTTTAGTCTTTCTTTATCCATACACTCATTAAGAGGCATGTTTACTAAAAGTTAGTGTAAGGTAACATTATGCAAATATTTATGCAAATGAGTTCCCTTATGCAAATGAGGCCCCGCACCGAGTCTACACACATGGCCCCGCACCCCCCCCTATTTGACATTGCTACTTGTTCTCTTTCCCCACTAGGTCATGTACTCTTATTCTCTGAAATGTATTGGTTTAATATTTGCTGTATTGCCTTTTAATAGGTAGTGTTTGGTGCTTTGTGAGTCCTGGTAGTGCTGTTAGGATACGGCGGGTTTGCTATGGGTTCTTAATCCATGTATATCACAAAGTTGTTATATTCTTATCATCAAGGGTATATTTGTTTTACTCTGTTATTTATACGAGCATACCACAAATGTATGTAAAGGAGGTCTCAGACTTATTCGGCACTGAACTTAAGACTTATATATGTCTAAATATCAGTGCCTTTGTGCATCGATGACCATCCTTTAAAAAACAGCTTATTAATTGCAACAGATTCAGACAAAAAGTAATTAACTTATCAGTCTGCTCTTTTCCCCAACACCTCACTACGGCACCCTTTCAATGCCTCACTACGGCGCCCTTTCCGCGTTTCGCTTATCAACCTTCATCAGGGGCTTAGAGAAAGTTTGTCTTTATCTCTCTTTTATAAATATTTTTTATGTGCTCTAAGGAGTCTCGCATCGATTCTGCAGATGCTCTTCATAATCGCGTGCTCTCTCTCTATGGCCGTCAGCTCTTCAAGAAATGCCGCCGCCGGAAAGGGCGCTGTAGTGAGGCGTTGGGGAAAAGAACACCCTGATAAGTTGATTACTTTTTGTCTGAATCTGTTGCAATTAATAAGCTGTTTTTTGAAGGATGGTCATTGATGCGAAAAGGCGCTAATATTTAGACATATATAAACCTTAAGTTCAGTGCCGAATAAGTCTGAGACCTCCTTTACATACATTTGTGGTATGCTCGCATAAATAACAGAGTAAAACAAATATACCCTTGATGATAAGAATATAACAAGTTTGTGATATACATGGAGTGAGTGTTTATAATTTTTGACATAAGTTTTCCACGCTGAAAAAAAGACCAAGCAGGATGGGTTCTAAATGGGCAGTGTTTGTAGTAGTTCCTAATGTTGTGTATTGACACGATTATTAAGGTCAAATCACAGAGGGCTATAAACTAAATGTACAAGGAGTACCCTCCAAAGGATATTGAGAAAATTGCTGAATGAAAGTTTAGACTAGTCTTCCCTCTTATCAACACGCAAGAAATAAGGCAGAAATGCAGGTCTCAGACTCACACTGGCAACGCTGTGGAAAAATCCAAAGCAGAATGCCTTCTCGCATCAACAACCTTTAGCATTTACTGCTCAGTTGCAAGGATAAGATATACTTTTTTTGTCTTTTGTCTTTTTCTTTTCTTTTCAATCTTTCATCAGAACATTTCTCTAATAATTACACAGGTACACTACCAAAAAACTGCCTCCAGTTTTGCAACTGATTCCTATAGATTTTGGGGTGCTGAATCCAGGAAAAAGAGCCAAAATGTTCCATCACGTCACGTTTTCTTGCAAAATTAGATTTCTTACCCATATAAGGAATGTTCACATAATTTCTTTTTAGCCGACTGCAGTTTATTTTCTTGGCCCAAAATAGAGGTTGTAATGGTTAACTAACTAGAAACACTCCCTCATGATATTTTAGAGTGTTTTGTATTCATTTTATACATTAACAGGACAATTGGGAGGCGGGGGGCTAAATCCAGTACTCGCACTGGCGCATGTTCTTTCCTGTTAGCTTCGCCTCGTTCGCTCGCTCAAACACGGTGGTTGCGACATGAACGTTCCTGTCAAATTTCAGTTTCTTGCAAGTTCATTATTACCTTTTGTTTGCTCAGTCGTAATCCAGCTTTATTCCGAAGTGGTTCACTACAGTTGTAGTTTGCAGTGCTGTGTATTTGTGATGGCTCACAGAGCCAGAGGTTGCGTCAACTCTCCGGACAGTTTTTGTTTTATTTGTGGGGAATATACCGTGAAAAAGCGGCAGAGGAACATTTCTGCATTTATTAAAAAAGTATATTTCGCCTATTTCGGTTTGAAGTTAGGCAATCAAGACAAACCGTGGGCTCCTCACAAAGTGTGCAAGACATGTGAGGAAGATCTACGCTTATGGATGAAAGGTAAAAAACAAGCATTTCGTTTCGGAATACCTATGATGTGGCGTGAACAAAGAGACCACAGCAGTGACTGCTATTTTTGCTCTTGCATTGTGAAGGGATACAACTTAAAAAATAAGAACGTAATAAGTTACCCCAACCTTCCCTCAGCAATTAGGCCTATGCCTCATAGCAACGAAGTACCTGTGCCTGAACCACCAAAATCTTTGGATCATATTTGTGTGGACGGATCTGATCATGATGAGACTCATCAGATGGCTTTTCCCGATGAGTCCAGTACTTCCGAGTTTGAAACTGAACCAGATCCGAAACCTGAACTTTTCTCTCAAGCTGAATTGAATGATTTAGTCCGGGATTTAGGACTCCCAAAAGATGCTGCCCAACTGCTAGGTTCTCGGCTTAAACAGAAAAATCTATTGTCACCAGGAACAACTTTTTATTGGTACCGCAACCGCAAGACACAATTTTTGAAGTATTTCAGCAAAGAGGAAGATTTGGTATTTTGCAACGATATATACGGAGTGATGGAAAAGTTTAAACTCAAGTATGATCCTGCTGAATGGCGGCTGTTCATTAATTCGTCAAAAGACAGCATAAAAGGTGTTCTTCTTCATAATGGCAATACATTCGCTTCAGTTCCTATTGCTCACTCTGTTATTCTCCAAGAAAAATACGAGAATTTGGCCCTGATTCTTCAGAAGATTCGTTATGATGAGCATAAGTGGATGATTTGTGGAGACTTTAAAATTCTATCCATGCTATTAGGGCAGCAATCCGGTTTCACCAAATATCCCTGCTTCCTTTGCTTGTGGGATAGCCGGGCCCGCGACCTACACTGGGGGAAAAAAGACTGGCCAATTCGGGAGTATTTGAGACCCGGTGAGAAAAATGTTCTTCATGAGAGCTTGGTACCTCGTGATAAAATTCTATTACCACCTCTCCACATTAAGTTGGGTCTCATTAAGCAATTCATCAAGTCCCTTCCAAAAGATGGTGAGTGCTTTCGGTACCTTTGCTCAAAGTTCCCCCGACTTTCTGAAGCAAAGCTAAAGGAAGGAGTGTTTGTTGGCCCTGATATAAGGAAACTCATTTCAGATGGAGCATTCGCTGAAACGATGTCTGAGAAGGAAAAAGAAGCCTGGGATTCCTTCAAGGATGTTGTTCTCAAATTCTTGGGGAACAGGCGGGATGAGAACTATAAGGATATTGTTGCCAGGATGCTCAATGCCTTCAAAGAACAAGGCTGTAACATGAGCCTGAAAGTCCATTTCTTGCACTCCCATGTGAACTACTTTCCCGAAAACTTGGGGGCGTACAGTGAAGAACAAGGTGAAAGGTTTCACCAGGACATCAAGGACGCAGAGAGAAGGTACCAAGGAAGATGCGCGGCGTTTTTTGCACAGTGAAAAGTTTCGAGTTACAAACATCTTGAATGATTTGTGCGCAGTATTCCGTTGCATTATGAGAGGTTATGCTGTTTAAGCGCAGTTCCCCCTGAGGAAGGATTCGAAACGCATTTTGCGGTACCCACTTGGTGGCGTCGGGGAGTTCCACAGTAACAGCATTCAGATAAGCATTGTCTAAACTACTAAACAACATGTTCTACAAGTTTGATTAATTATTAGAGAAATGTTCTGATGAAAGATTGAAAAGAAAAGAAAAAGACAAAAGACAAAAAAAGTATATCTTATCCTTGCAATTGAGCAGTAAATGCTAAAGGTCGTTGATGCGAGAAGGTTTTCTGCTTTGGATTTTTCCACAGCGTTGCCAGTGTGAGTCTGAGACCTGCATTTCTGCCTTATTTCTTGCGTGTTGATAAGAGGGAAGACTAGTCTAAACTTTCATTCAGCAATTTTCTCAATATCCTTTGGAGGGTACTCCTTGTACATTTAGTAGTTCCTAATGTGCCTGGCGGTTGGCACTGGATTATAGTAATGTAGAAATCTTTTAGTCTTTCTTTATCCATACACTCATTAAGAGGCATGTTTACTAAAAGTTAGTGTATGGTAACATTATGCAAGTATTTATGTAAATGAGGGCCCTTATGCAAATGAGGCCCCGTACCGAGTCTCCGCACATGGCCCCGCACTCCCCTTGAGCCGCCTCTGCTCCTCATACAAACACCTTGTTCATATGGGGAGGTTAGTCGGGGATAGCAGGGGGAACGGAATGGATCCCTATATGAAATGAGGATACACACAAATTTCTGATTAAACATTTGAGTGTACCCTTTGATGAGAATTTAACAATAGAACCTCAATGGCTATATGAAGGGTGGCTTTCTTTCAGTTGTAAATAATCTGGAGGCTTGCTTCATTCCTGGAGAATCGGGCATTATTGGCTGTCATTTAGATATTGGCTATGTCAAGGTAGACCATAACAATGACCTGCTTCAAAAAGTCTATATGGAAACTCCAACTTGTGCAAAATGTAGCATTTACTGAGTAGAAGGAATTATCACGATCACATCTCTCCTGTGCTGCAAAAGCATCACTGACTGCCAGTTGAGTCTTGAATAAAATTTAAAATATTGACTTTGGGGGCAGAAAAGATAGTAAAAATGGAACTTGTGGGCCATCTCTTCCTCCATATCTTGAAGAGGTCTGATCAGACCCAACGCAGGTCAGCTTGGCTACTGCATTCATTTCAATCCACTAGATTTTTTGAAAATGATTTCTGAATTGTGAAAAGCCAAATCTACTGGTCAGGTGGTTCATGGGTAAGCTACCTCTAACTTTAGAACATTTGTAACTATTTCACAAGGTCATGCACAGCCTTTATCACATACCAGAAAGCCTTGGAATGTTAAAGTGCTGTTGCCTCTCTGGGCAAATTGCTTTGCCTACTGTTTGCAGACCCTGAGTGCTTGTGAAAGAGAGGATGAAAGAGTGATAAGATGAGAAAGGCAGACAGAGACAGTGACAGCCAGAAGGAGAAAAAAAACCAGGCCTAAGACTTCAAAAGAATGCATGAGTCAAGTCCAATTTTTGTTAAAAGGGAACTCTGTGGACTGTTTACTTATCAGTTCTCTAAATTCCACAGAGCAAATAGCACTTAAAAAGCACATGCTGAACATTTTGTTTTTAAATTATTAATTGCAAATTCTTTATAGAGCAGCCTTTACACAAGCCAGACTGTCACAAGTGACATCACGTACGCTGGACTTATGTTCAACTATTCTTACCAAAATAGCAGCTCTCATGGGCAATGCAAAAGTTGCACAAAGCATTTAAAAATAACTTAAACTGCATTTTTCCGTTGTCACTGCAGAAGATTCATTGCTAGAACATCTGATGTATTTCCCAGTACATGATACTGTGGGCAGAGTTTTGTGTGCATTAAATTGGTACATAAAGCATTTTTTATATCATTTTGAAAATATACTGTACTTACATTGATGGACAGGGGTTTTTTGAGTGCCTGTTGATCCAAATTAATATAGGATGTGGAGCATTATGAACATGGTGCACCAGAATGCATCTTTTTTTTTAAATTTAGTTTACATCTTCTCAGTCGTACGTCAATGTAATTTACATTCAGGACGGTAGGTATTTCCCTGCCCCAAAGGGCTTACCATCTACAAAGTAGCCCTTTTATTACAGCGCGCTAAGCAGTTGGCATGTGTTTTGGTACCCAGTAACTGTGCACCGGGACTGTGGTAAATGTTTGCATGGGGGCATAACAGTTTCTGTGCACCGATTTACTCACTAACTGCAAATCACATTTTGGGGCAGAGAATGGACAGGTTAAGTGTGGAGAGTTGGCATGGAGAGCACATTGCAGTTAGTATGGGGGAACATATCGTGCACGGTAAATGTTGCAATTAGCATGGGTGCACCTAATGCCACCTCAATGGGTGACGTTAGGTGCACTCACAGTAATTGCGCCACACGTTAGCGTATGCATCCCCACATTAACGTTCAGGCACATGCTGGCACTACCCCTGACAGTTACCGTAAAGGCTTTGCATTCAACGCATGTTGGTTTCAGCACTGAACATGTGTCAAATGCAAAAGCCTAACACACTTTAGTAAAGGAGCTCTTAGTTTGTATCTGAGGCTATGGAAAAGTATATAACTTGCCAAACATCACAAGGAGCATCAGTGGGATTTGAACCCTGGATTCTCAATTCACTGCTCTAACCACCATGCTACTCCACATTCTATAAGAATGTTCATTAACATGATCATTCTCATTAAGTGGTTCCACTTTTTGATGACAAAAATTCTAATGACAGTACAAGCAGGGCTGGCACAAGAAGAAGAGGTGCCCAGGCGAACTTCATCTCTTATGCCCCTCCGCGGTGTGTCCCACCACAAGATGCCCATTGCCACCACTGCTGCCCCTCTCTGGAACCGACAGCAGCAGCAATAATTGCAAACAGCCTGCAGAGCTTATCTTCAAGCTTCTGCCACCTGATGCTAACTTCCTGTGTAAACAGGAAGTTAGTATTGAGAGAAGAAGGGTAGAAGCAAACAGCCCTGCAGTGCTAGAGCTTGAAGGTAAATTCCACAGGGCTGTTTGCGACTATTACTGCCACTGTCAGTTCTGGAGAGGGGCTCTAGGTGACTACCTAGTTTGACTAATGGTAGTGCCAGCCCTGAGTACAAGCCCCAAGAAAAATTTTGCAATGTGCTTTCTGTATGCTTCAGGAAAATTGCAGAGGTCAAAGGACCAAATCTAAGAATAACCTGAAATCTAGAGTAAAGATGTTGCTTTTGTAAATATCTACAGATCAGACTACAGCTAGTGGCTGATATGTTGGCAATATTGGAAGAACTATTAAAGGGGCATGCATCAATAGCAGTTTCCTTGAACATTTCAAAAGACAAAAGATGTGAAGGCATATTAGAAAGGATATCCAAGTGCAAGCTAGGATGTCCAAGCCAGAATGTCAAAACAATCTACAGGCACATCCAAGTTCTTACAAAATTTCACAAATGTGGATGTGCCCAATATGGACATCTACAGGGAAATCTACAGTACATAGATATCTCCAGAATAGTATGTGAGACTGGGAATGTCTAATAGACTAATGATTAGAGTAGTGGGCTAGGACCAGGGAAACTATGGTTCAAATCTCACTGCTACTTGTTGTGATCTTGGGCAAGTCACTTAACACTCCATCTTCTCTACACCCCCTGGATATTTTATGGCCAAAACAAGCAGCTTCCCAATGCCTATTCATGCCTACAGATGGCCTAAACTTGTACATCCCCAATGTTTCTGAGATCGAGCGGAACGTCTAAGTCCATTGCACTACGCCAGGCACACCTCTGCCATTCCCCCCGCCTACTTGCACATCCCCACAAAGGAGATATCTTTAAAAAAACATTTATGAAATGGATCCAGAGACCTCTCCGTGATTTGAATGTCGACATGCACATTTTCAGAAATCCAAATCACAATTAAGACTTTTAAAAATTACCCTCATAGTATTTTATTTATTTATTTATTAGAGCATTTGTTATACTGCTAAAGGCAACATTTCAGATGAATTTAAATTAATCTTCTGAAAACGAACAGAGTCCAGGTGGTAATATGGCAACATGTAAATAAGAGCTGTCCCAGCCTACCTGCTGAACACTCTACTGCCTGACACTGCCCTAGCTCCTCCCCTTTCAGCTGAAGTAATCACAGTCTGCCATAAAGGATGGACCATCGCAGCTAGCAGGTAGCCAGCTGGCAGGTTGCACCAAAGGTGCACGCCCTCTGGGGCTTCCTTAAGGAGCTAAAGGAGAGACAAATAAACTCAAAGTCAAACAAGATCTAGGTATGAAAATGGCATTTTTAGTTGGTCATTGGTTATTTTGTTGAATTATGTGATTGCATTTTTATATGTGATACTATAGTATGTACTGTAGTTCAGTCACAACCCAAAGGAGAGTGGAGGTTGGGATTGGGTGTTGTATTGGGATTTTTATGATTGTATTTTTGTGTTAATATTGTATTGCATTCTAGTATTGATATTATACTTTTGAATGCTGTAAACTGCTTTGCGGATTTTAATTGCAAAAGATGATCTCTAAATGTAAAAATGAATAACTAGGATAAAGTAGCCAGTTTTCCGTATCAGTATTTATCATGTTTGCTCTACTCAACACCATTTTCCCATCTAAACATCTATTACACTGTTTATGAACATAAGTTTCTGAAAATCCAGGTTATGCATGTAAATCTTTAAGAAGCTCCTAAAAAAACCCCTAGAACATCCCTTTTCTATGCAGATCAGTGTAAGCTGGTAATGAAATTATGTGCATATATAGCGACAACCGAAAATCTCCATTGAGCAATGAGCGCAGTAATTTTCTTTTTCTCTTCTGCTAAGGGAATGGGTCACCAGGAGTTAGCATCAACTCAACAGCACACAACAACAGCAACAACAACAAAATAGACATCTGTGGAATGGAGACAGGAGCAGGACTCTATTTTGGTAATACGTATAACAAATGTGAACTCTTTTGCAAAGAAAAACCTAAATGGTAGTCATTTTTTGTGAAGCAGTTATTCACATATATATATGCTGGTACTACTCGCTGAATCTTTAAGAGAGGCAGAAACAATATTCCTAGCCCCTTCAGGAAAGTGGAGAGAGATTCTTACGTGATTATCTTTTTTATTAGAATGAGGAAGAATGAAGGGAGGGAAACAGAAGGAAGACAGGAAGCTGCTTGGCCTATTACATGTGATAATTTCAAATGAAAATTACAATAAATCCATTTCTATTGAATCATCTTGGCAGAAAGCAAGGAAGCTTGGGGAAGGAGGGAATTAACAGCTGTGAACCAGAGTCACACATTCATACACACAGCAATGTGGTTTTAATCTGATCTTGCAGCTGTTTGATAAATATGAAACTGCTCTGATTTTCCCACTACTGGCCTATATTTGAGCATTACAATAGTGCGTTTTCTGTGCTTATTCAGGTGGATTATGGATTCCAGTCATGCCTTTACAGTAGTAGCTCACACCTTGTTATATTCAGGGACAGAAGGCGGTTTCCTGTCCCCAGGACTTACAGTCTAAGGGGCAAGTCTACTTAAGTGCAATAGGAAGCATGAGGTTAAAGCATGGAATTCACATGTTAGTGCTGTGCCAGAGCTCAGCGGCCCCGGTAAACACAAGGGATGTGGCCATGGTATGCTACTACCGCCATTCTAGCTGTGGCACTAGCATGGTATTAGTGAATGTACGGCCCAGTGTATGGGCATAGTGCACAAGGTCTCCAGGTGAGTCGGAAAATAGAATACTACAAGCACAATATTGGGGCATTTCTGGGCCTTGGATTCACTGTGGATAGTAAGAACTGCGCCCCTAGCACTCATACTGGGAGGTAGCAACTGGCCAGTTCAGAACAGACTGATGACCAAGAGGGGGCTGAACAAGGACAAGAGGGCAGGGCATACAAACTAGAAAGCAAAAACATGCAGAGAGTATGTGCTGTATCTCAAACCATAGGTAATAGGATGCAAATGTGGCATTTGGAGATGCAGGGAGCCATGTATGGGATCAGGCAGGATCTCACTGTGTCCATTAAGGGAGACAGGGATCTGGACCCCCTCACTCTGAGGCAACAAGAGTGTCTGTTCACCTAGGCTGTAGAGCACCTAGGCTGTAGAGGACACAGTACAAAGCCTTTAGTGGGGGATGAGCCCCACAGCTCATTCCCTTCCTCTGATCATGGCTTGCGTAGCGCCTCAGCTATTTGAAGTGCGTTCCGCAATGTTGAGGGAAGGGTAGTGCAAGGGTCAGGAGACCAATCACAATTAGCACACTTGCTTAGGGCAGCCTGCACATGGGGGCCATAGCATCAGGCGCCACCACCACCACATCATCATAGAGAAATCTGCCCTTGTAGTCTACAATCTACTAAAGGAAGAGGAGGGAGGGAGGATCACAGCCCCCTCCACCCACAGAGGATTTCCCCCCTCCCTTCTGGAAGTACCCCACATGGAGGCGATGAATCCCACAGGATGAGCACCCCACAATCATGGCTCACCAGACTTGGGAGAATCCAAAGAACCCCCAAGCCCCATGGATTTCTGTAACCCCAGTGCAAGGGAACAGGCAGCAGACACCAATCAGCAAGCTCTAACAGTGGAAAGCCACAGTAGGTGATAAAAGTATTATGCTGCGCCTCAGAGCTGGTAGGCCTCAGTCACATCCTCCCTAGGTTAGGGTGAGGGGCCATCAGTTCACAGGTACATGGCCCAGGGCAGCACCATGGCCCCCCAAGTGCATGTATTCACTGCCACATTCACCCCCATGCACAGGGGCCAGGAGTCAGATGGCTCCTATGCTGCCACACCGTCATTTAGCCATGAAGTGCATCACCTAATTTGTAGGCCCTCCCCCCACTATACTTTTCTGGCTTCAACTCTGCCTCTGAGCCATGTACTGACTGCAGAACACAGGCCCTATCTCCTGACACCTCCACAGCACACACCAGCAGCCCTCTAAAGTCTATCCAAAGCATATGCAGATTGTGAACAGCAGTCCATCAGGACAGCTTTTGCTGTGTCCATGGATGTTTGCCCACCGTCTCAGCATGGTGATCGCAGTCCTGCAGGCCCTGGTGTTGAGGTTGTTGGGCTGGTCTGTTCCACCACCATGTCAGTTGTACCATGCAGCGCTCCCAAAACAATGGCCTAGGTATTCAGCTCCCATCTCCTATTGACCCCTATTCTTTCAACATGTTTGTCCAGCTCCTGCCCTTCATATTTATTAACACTTACGTATGAACCACGCATCTAAATTGCATGGTTTGCATGTCAGAGCATGGCATGTGAAGCTAGCACCTGGTCAGAGGTAGGCATTAGCTGTCCCCATGCTAGTGGTATCATTTCACATCTAGCATGTGAGTAGCACACCTGTCCCTGGTGCATGCAGTGTCTCCGCCCTGTCTTCACCCAGTCTGCGCCTCTACACTGCCTACTCACGCATTGCTCTGGTAGCGCAGGATTTTTAGCTCAGTGGCATTTGCTGTTCATGCCCCTTGCTTCTGTGCAGCCCAACCGCATGCCAACTGTGCACAAAACCACATGTTATCAGTTAGTGAACATTATAAAACATGCCTCTAAGTTTATACCTGAGGCAATGGAGAGTTAAGTGACATGTCCAAGGTCACAAGGACTGTCAGTGGGTTTTAAATCATGGCTTCCCTAGTTCTCAGTCCTCTGCTCTAACCATTAGGCTACTCCTCCGCATGACAAATGAAATCCATGGTACTTTGTTGTTCTAACCTAAGGCACTCACAGGTTTTCTAGTTTTCAAATATTTAGAAAAAGAGAAAGGTCATATTTTTTCTTCAAAATGGCTGAAGTCCACACGTGTTGCAGAAGCTCCTGAGCCTTTAGTTGCTTAGTCATCCATGACAGGTGCTGTATGAAATGATCCACTGCACTTAATGAATAGGAGTAATAATCATGTGGTCACTTCGGACATGCACTTATTAATGTTTGGGCATTTAGAAAAAAAGAAATCCATGCAAAATTGATTATACATACTGTACATCAACCTATGAATCTACATGCCTACAATCAATTTGCACATGCAAAAAAGTTCTCATGCACGCAGATTGTTTTATAAAAGCAAATCTGTGAAACAGACAGATAGAACATGCAAAAATCAGGAAAAAATTCTGGAAAATCCAAAAACGAACAATTCATTTTTGGCTGTGTAAATCTCTAATGGTCACCTGATTAGATGGTGATGGATACATTTTATTCCCACCCACTGGTTCTGAAGACATCATTTGATGGTATCCTTCTTCTTGCCAAACCGATAGTCTTTCCCTGCATCTGTTGGCAATAAACAACTGCTTAGCCAAAGTAGCCAGCTGGCTGTATGAGAACGCCTTACGAATGAACCTGGCCAAATCATCAGCTATGTAGATAACAGGTGCCTCTGAGGCCCCCTCCCTAGCCCCATCCATAGCTAACACACATCTGTCCCTTGTTACATCCTTCAAATACTTAGGGATTATCCTCGATGGTGCATTGTCCTTCTCAAACCCCATCAGTAATCTATTTCAATCTGCATTTGTAGCCCTCTGGAGGTTTCATTCATTTATTTATTTATTTATTTATTTAGTGTACACTTGTATCCCGCCACTTCCAGCGATCAGTGGCGGTTTTCTATACAAAAGGGTGCGGTTGTACAGACCAAAATTTAAGCATACAGTAGGATTGCAGGGGAGGGTGAAAGTCACAGCAAACGGTTACAGATTTACATTTGATTTCTTGAGAGGAGGCTTTACATATATACATAAATTACATAATTACAGGATGCATTTCTTGTTAAATATGATTTTTAGTAGCCATGTTGTTCGAAAGGATTACATTGACTAGGTTAGGTTGTGTTGAGTCTGAAATAGGTGAGTCTTTAGTTTTTTCCTGAAGTCCTTCAGGTCCTTATTTGCTCTCAGTTCGTGGGGCATTTGGTTCCAGAGTCGTGGAGCCATAAAGGAGAACGCTCTGTTAGTGGTGTTAGCATTGAAATTTCTCAGACTACTCGGGACTTGAAGGGTATTGCTATTCACTGTTCTTCTGCTTCTGTTGATTGGTTGTGCTGAGATTAAGGTGTTGAGGTAAGAGGGTGCTACATTATGAGCAAGCTTGAATGTGGTTACTAATATCTTATATTGGATGCGGGCCGTGAAGGGGAGCCAATGTAGCTCAATTAGGACGGGAGTGATGTGCTCTGTTAGACCTTTTTTCATGATGACTCGGGCTGCTACGTTTTGTGCCAGTTGAAGAATGTTAATGGTTTTTTTAGGCAGACCTTGTAGAATGGTGTTGCAATAATCCAGGTGGGGAATGATGAGGGCTTGTGCCACTGTTCTGAAGTCGGAGTGATCAATAATGTTCCGTAGCGGTTGCAGGACTCTTAATTTGTGGAAAATGGCCCGATTGGTAATTCGGAGGTGCTTGTCCATATTTAGGTTGCTGTCCAGCATTACACCTAGGTATTTTATTTCGGGCTTTGTGGTATAAACGTTGCTGTTCATGGTAACCGTTGGTGGAGGGTTGAAGTCATGTTAAAGGAAGTGGAGAAGTGGAGGAGTGGCCTAGTGGTTGGGGAGTGGAGGATAGGAGTGGCCTAGTGGTTGGGGCAAGGTACCTCAGGCCAGAAGGTCAGGGGTTCAAATCCCACTAGAGGACCACAACCTTGGGCCAGAAGGACTGGGGTTTCTAGTCCCACAGGTGCTCCTTGTGGTCTTGGGCAAGCCACTTAACCCTCCATAGCCCCTGTTCCCTGTAAAATAGTTATCTCCAAATTATAATGCCCTGCTCAATGTAATTTCAGTTTGTTCAATGTAAACCACACTGATGCAGAATAGCACAGTATATAAGAGAAAATAAATAAAATGGCTTTTTCTTGAACTTACTGCTCAAGCCTCCGTTATCACTAGGCTCAATTACTGCACTATCATGTTTGGAGGACTGCACTTATACCAATTAAAGAGACTCCTATCCATCTAGAACATGGCCATCTACTTATTCATACCCCATTATTAATGCATCACCACTGGCTTCCCATTCTTTATCACATTCAGGACATGATACTTTACCTTGCCCACAAAGTGCTTCACAATATATCACAATACAGCCTCCGATTATCTGTCGGCCTTCGCTATCCCTTTCACCTGTGCCCCCATTGCCTGTGGTCACTCCATGGAAACAGCTAGTCATTCCTCCATCAACCAGAGCTAAATACAACTCCATCAGGAAGTCAGCCTTTTTCTTCATCACTCCCTCCCTGTGGAATAGTTTTCCTCAAGCCATTTGTTTAGAACATAATTTCAAAAAATTTCAAAACCCTTCTAAAAACATATCTGTCCCAGCAGGCTTTTGGTCTCTCAGAAAGTTGATTCAGTTTAGAGGTGCTGCTCTGCCTCCCCCAGTCCGTTCCCCAAACCTGCCTCCCTCATCCCTCCCCTGACAAATTTCCCTTCTACGTTACAAATGTTTCATGTCCTGTCAACTTGTTTCGATCTTTCCTGTAATTATTGGAGTCCTTTCAGTTACTTCCTAAAACAATGTTTTTCTATTTATTATTTATAGATTTTAACAAAAATAATCCAGAAACAAATCTGAATACGAATTACAGAATAAATTTCAAGTATACAGAAAATTATTAAATTACAGAAATTGTACTAAATTGGTTTAGCCCACAAAATACAGAACCACAATAAGGACGCAAAGGAAAAAATAAAACAAAACAAAGTTACGGAGGAAACCCACCATAACCTAAGAAATTAAGGGGTATGTTTACTAAACCGTCTTAATGTTACCGGCGTTAGTTGCAGTCTTACTGTGACGAATGCCATATAAGATAGTGGGCATTCCAGTCTTAAGGTAGCATTTCGGGTTATTGCGCGATAAAGTCTGTTATCGCGCGATAGAGGGAGCTGTGGCACATTAACGCGGGTTAGCCTTAATTAGGCGTGCTGACCTGCAACCACAGCAACAGAGGTGTAGCACACTGGTAAATACATTGACTGCTGATACAGTGGTCATGAGTTTGATCCCCCAGTGGGCTCAGTTAAAAGACTGTCTGAGGCAATCCCCTTTCCTGCTTGTAACAGTCAGACACATCCCAACAATTTGCACTGCCAGCCAAAAAAACCTCACCCCAGTGCCGCAACCTAATGCACCTTTTAGGGGCAACCATAAAGCACATCACAAAGCACCACGTCATCAAAGGCAGGTCATAATGTGCCCCAGAGGGCGGCAGGAAAGGTTGGCACCCTCCAAGGCAACATATAAGGTGCCCCATAAGCTAGCCAAACCTAAAGTGCCATGAAAGATGCCCCAGGGATGCCAAAGTGACACAAGAGATGGTGCCCAGGGGCACAAAGATGCCCCAAAGTCACAAGCATGAAATGCATGGCTCAAACACAGATGTAACCATAACACTGCACAGAGCACCAAGGAAAGGCAATGAACAAGTGATGGAAGGAAGTAGATGACGGAGCTCATGGATCAGCCAAATCTGCGTGCAGCCCATGTGGCAGCAGGTAAAGTGGACAAACATATCGGGAGCAGCTGTACCGATGTACAGGGTGATGGTAATGTACAGTGCAACAATGACAGTGTGTGGCAGAGGATAGGGATACGTGTCACCAGAGGAAGTAGAGGTGGCAGGATAAGTGCAATGACAGGAGGACAGAGGAGAGCAGTGCCATGCAGAGCAGACACAGGAGAGACAAGCATGAAGAGACGCAATGCAGAAAAGTGTACCAGTGCAGGACATGGGGTAGCAGCCTGCACATTAGGCAGGACGCCACACAGATGGCACACACACATAGATGGACAGAAGGATGGATGGCAACAGTGATGAGGGTATAATGTGGCGGCAGCACAGATCTGCACAGATATGACTGTTACATGAATGAAACGTAGTTGTGTAGGACAGCCATAAAATAAAGGGGAACAGAGAGGAATCAAACCCATGATCTCTGCTGCTGAAGTTATTGCATTAACCATTGTGCTACATCACTGTGGGAGCTATCATGCCAATGGCTGGCAACAAAAAGAGTGCACGTCACCACAAAACTGTCTGCTGTGGCTACCAGGATAGGATAGAACCAACAGTACCCATAATGCAATTCACATGCAGAACAGTAGTCTACATCTGCTCACCAGATGGGGTATGCACCTCTACAGCACATCAGCTTGGTAGGGGGGAATGACCGTGTGTGTTACTGGCACAGAGTACCCACAGGCCATGCCAATGTGCGTGTTCTGTGCTCACCCTGAGGGTGAGGTAGAGTGGCCAGCACCAGGTCCGCAGTACCCAGGTTGGTTGAGGTGGGCTGTGCTGCAGGTCTCCATCAGTGCCAG
The DNA here is from genome assembly GCA_033557465.1 of Ichthyophis bannanicus. Classification (NCBI taxonomy): domain Eukaryota; kingdom Metazoa; phylum Chordata; class Amphibia; order Gymnophiona; family Ichthyophiidae; genus Ichthyophis; species Ichthyophis bannanicus. The sequence continues at coordinate 160,740,985 of CM066038.1, read as the reverse complement.
TGTGTGACAAGTATTTGTTGCAGACACCTTTAGGAGGTCTCTGTGTCTATTTGTAATTGCCAGTCATGTCTGGCCCTTGTGGACCATGATGCACACAACATAGTGCATATCCACTGTGCTTGCTATGGTCACCTGTTTAGGGAGCAGGGGTGTGTCAGGACTCATAAGGCAACAACGTACTTAACAAGCCACCCTCTCTGGGTCAGGATGGGTGGGGGGGAATAGAACATGATCTGCCCGCAACAGACCCACACACTCACCCTTTGCAAGGAGGTGTGGGGGGGGGGCAGTGGAGGTACATGAGAACACTCTGTGAGACCAGCAACCCCAGTCCTAGTGGCAAACAGACAGCTGCTGAAGATCTGCACTTGGGACAGGGCCACTAGCAGATAGGTAGCAAGCCCAGTCGCCTGCCACTACAATCTGACATCACCAGCAGAGGGCAGTCAGGGGGCACCTGCTGCACCCTACAAAGGGGTGCAGCCACACAGATGCTAACTGAAGAACATCTGCTACCTAATACATAGTGCATTTTCCTGGAGGAACTGTGTGCACCCAAAACTGGGATGTCAGCACACACACCACACAAGTATATCAGTAATAGGGCCCCAGAAAAGAGAACCCATAAACACTACTTAAGAAAAGCACTATGGGGGAACCTAGCCATGCCATGGTCACTGCTCAGTCAGGGTGAGAGCGACCTCCCAGCATGACATACTGTGGCCACCCTGTCTGTGCAGGTGGTGGTCAGGCACTACAATGTCCCAGCCATTGCCATATACCCTGTGCAGATGCATCCTGCCCATGACACCCTGTCCGGGCCATACCCACAGTACCTTGCTCCTCATTATGCACATTGGCAGGCTAACACTGGAAACAGTGCAAGCAATGTGGGCTCAGTAAGGTGTAGGCAGCCACAACACACTGGATAGACAGACACACACTCCCACACCTATTCCAGCATTGTGCAAATATAGAGGTTTGTGGCAGCTCTGGCCGCCACACCTGTCCTGGGCACAGTGTGGGCATTGCTATGGTACTCAATACTGTTAGGGTCACTCCCCGGGGTAGTAAACACTGTCAGAATCAATAACTGAAACACACTCCACAGATATCAGAAAGGTTGCTATGATGAATCTCTATCAACAAATTCTGTTTAATTTAGGATTTGTTAGCTGACATTAACCATATCAACCTTTTGATATATGTGGAACGTGTTCCCAAGTTTAGGACGGCATTGCTAAGGTATGCAGGTACCAGTACTGGAAAATGCTGCTCCGCACAGGGCCCAATAGCCTGACTCTCCATGAGGCTTTGGATAGTGGAGCCTGTGGGTGTAGGTTTTTATGCCCCTGTTGGCCGCTGCTCTAGAGCAGAAGTTTCCAAATCCAGTCCTGGTGGGCCAAACACTGTTCAGGTTTTCATGCTGTCCCTAATGAATATGCATGAGATACATTTGCATACAATGGGGGTGGCGCAAACAAATGCAGCACAGGCATATTTATTAGGGACAGCATGAAACCTGAATGGTGTTTGGCCCTCCAGGACTGCAGTTGGGAAACTCTGCTCTAGGGATTGCACATGTTTATGGTGTCTGTGCTCTGTAGGGTAAAATATAGGCGTTTCAGGCATGTTTATTTAATCTGCAATAAAGGTTCCTTCTTTATTACCACGGTTTAGTACTGGGTAAAATATGGGGACAGGGTTGGCAGGAGCCACAGCTGGGACTTGAACTTCTGCACCTGAACACACTGGCTGTGTGTACTGCACCACACTGTTGCCACAGGGACAGATCATTCCCTGGGGATACCATGACTGTTCATCAGACAGACCCTGTCTGTTGCAGTGCACGGGCACCCACCTAAACAGGGCTTGGCCATTGTCTGCTGTGGGCAGATGCCACTGCCCCCTCCGCCACCAGCACCCCTCCGCCACCATGCTGCCATGCCATTATGCCGGTGGTGCTGGTGGTTTGCAGTCCCAGGCCATCAAGTGTGCTGGTAGGAAGCTGCCTATGGTGTGGGTTCTCAGGTAGGGGTGCCTACATGGACATGCGCGCTTCCCCCTGGCACTGCCTGCCAATGTTATGTGCCCCTGGGGGTACCTGCTGGGTAATATCTCCTATGACACTGTGGGACACACATTCGTGCCCATGTTGGACCCTTGTCAGTTGCTGTCTTGCTGCTTTACAGTTTTGGCATTCCTATGTGCCACCTAGGCATCTGCCTAGTCCGCACTGTGCCCCAGCTGGACCACAGCATGTGCCTCCTGCAGCCCCCTGTATCCCATTTACAGCATCAGTACAGTTGCCCTTTCCTACGTGTCCACTCTGCTGTTGCTGCACATGTGCATGCCATAACAAACCTGCCCAATCTAAATGACAGAAATCCTGATCAGCGCTATTTCAATGTTGGATCATTCACTTTGTAGGGGGACGGAGCATAGACCCTTCCTAACATGATATCTTAATTTTTACGCTTTATCAGTAGTGTTGCTTTATGTTTATCATTAATATCACTATTGGCCAGCTTGGTTATTGGGATTTTAAATGTGGTTCTGGTCATTTTATATGTTTATTTGCCTTTTTGGTTCCTGCACATGTATCACAACTATCACTTTTATGGGTTTCCCTGCCCTTGCTGCACATTGCTGACTTAAATGGTTTATCTTTCCTGCAAATGTGCCTAACACAAGGGTTTCACTGGCGTTAATGTTCAGACCCGGATTTCACAGCATTTTGCCTCGAGCCTCTCCCCGCCCACGCTCCGCCCATTGACCCCCTTCTCTCTGCCCTCTGGGAAGCCTCGGGCACTACAATGTCCCAAGAATTGCCTTATACCCTGTGCAGATGCACCCTGCCCAGGTCACCCTGTCTGGCCCATACCCACAGTACCTTGCTCCTCATTGTGCACATTGGCAGGCTAACACTGAAAACAGTGCAAGCAATGTGGGCTCAGTAAGGCGTAGGCAGCCACAACACACTGGATAGACAGACACACACTCCCACACCTATGCCAGCATTGTGCAAATATAGAGGTTTGTGGCAGCCCTGGCCGCCACACCAGTCCTGGGCACAGTGCAGGCATTGCTATGGTACACAAAACTGTTGGGGTCACTCCCCGGGGTGGTAAACACTGTCAGAAGCAATAACTGAAACACATTCCACAGATATCAGAAAGGTTGCTATGATGAATCTCTATCAACAAATCGTGTTTAACTTAGGATTTGTTAACTGACATTAATCATAGCAACCTTTTGATATATGTGGAACATGTTCCCAAGTTTAGGATGGCATTGCTAAGGTATGCAGGTGCCAGTATTGGGAGATGCTGCTCCGCTCAGGGCCCAACAGCTTGATTCTCCATGAGGCGTTGGATAGTGGAGCCTGTGGGTGTGGGTGTTTGTACCCCTGTTGGCCTCTGTTCTAGGGCTGAGTTTCCCAACTCTGGTCCTGGTGGGCCAAACACTGTTCAGGTTTTCATGCTGTCCCTAATGAATATGCATGAGAAACATTTGCATACATGGTGGCACCGCATACAAATGCAGCACAGGCATATTTATTAGGAAGAGCATGACACCTGAATGGTATTTGGTCCTTCAGGACTGCAGTTGGGAAACTCTGCTCTAAGGATTGCACATATTTATGGTTTCTGTGCCCTGTAGGGTAAAATATAGGCATTTATTGCTTGTTTATTTAATCTGCAATAAAGGTTCCGTCTTTATTACCACGGTTTAGTACTGGGTAAAATATAGAGACATGGTTTGCAGGAGCTTGAACCTGTGACTTTTTGCCCTTGAACACACTGGCTGTGTGTACTGCACCAAACTGTTGCCACAGAGGCAGATCATTCCCTGGGGCTACCATTAGTGTTCATTAGACAGACCTTGTCTGTTGCACTGCACGGCACCCACCTAAACAGGGTCTGGCCTTGGTCTGCTGTGGGCAGATGCCACTGCCCCCTCCATCACCAGCAACCCTCCACCACCATGCTGACATGCCCTTATGCCAGTGGTGCTGATGATGCGCAGTCCCAGGCCATCCAGTGTACTGGTAGGCAGCTGCCTTTGGTGTGGGTTCTTGGGTAGGGGTGCCTACATGGACATGCGCACTTCCCCCTGGCACCACCTGCCAATTTTATGTGCCCTTAGGAGTGCCTGCTGGGTAATATCCCCTGTGACACTGTGGGACACACACTCGTGCCCACTTTGGATCCTCATCAGTTGCTGTCTTGCTGCTTTACAGTTTCGGCATTCCTATGTGCCTAGTCCGCACTGTGCCCCAGCTGGACCACAGCATAACAAACCTGCCCAATATAAACAACAAAACTCTGATCACCGCTATTTCACTGTGGGATCATTCACTTTGTAGGGGGACAGAGCATAGCCCCTTCCAAACATGATATCTTCCTTTATACGCTTTGTCAGTAGTGTTGCTTTATGTTTATCATTAGTAGCACTATTGACCAGCTTGGTTATGGGGATTTCAAATGTGGTTCTGGTCATTTAATATGTTTATTTGCCTTTTTGATTCCTGCATATGTATCACTACTATCACTTTTCTGGGTTTCCCTGGCTTTGCTGTACATTGCTGACTGAAATGGTTTTTCTCTCCTGCAAATGTGCCTCTAGTGCGAGGTTTTCACTGGCGCTAATTTTCAGACCTTTATTTCATGGCGTTAGTGTGCATGGGGCCTCTCCCCGCCCACTCTCTGCCCATTGACCCCTCATCTCCGCCCCTGGGGAGCCTTACTCCGCCCTCTGGGGAACCTTACTCCACCTTATGCGCACCTTAATGCCGCCGCAGACATTATCACGCGATACGTGATGTTCTCGCATGGTAAAGCACCATTATCACGCGTTAATGTCACGTATCATGCGAAAACATCGCAGCTGCGCCATTAGCGCCGTTTAGTAAACATTCCCCATATAGTTAACATATATGGCAGCCGGTACAGGACTCAAACCCGCCCTTCAATTTCCCTACTCTGAAGAAATTACACAAGTTGCTGAGGTTCAAAAAAAGAAATTGCTTAGACTGATATATCACAACACATTACATGGATATTTTAATCTAAATTGCGCACCCAGAGCAGTGATTCTCTGACGCAAGGCCAAAAATTCTCTCCATCTTTTCTGGGTATCTCTAGCTAAATCAGGAAAAATGTTTGACCCCATAAATTGAGAGACAGACATATTTCGGAAATATAACCTAAGAACAGAGTTCTGGTCGGATTCAAATGCAAAGCGCACCAACAGAGTGGCTCAGCTAGTCATCAACTCCAGGGAGCTTTCCAAAAACTCCAATAGGTCCAACTGGGGAGGCCCGGCGGCACCACCAGAATCCGACTCTGTGCCTGCTGTGGAAGAAGATATCACCACATACTGAGTCCTCACAATAGGGGGCAATGATTCACCAGGCATTCACAGGACAGCTGTAAGTACTTACGGACCAAACCCACAGGTTCCAGCAATGGAGATCAAGGGAAATTCAGAAACCTCAAATTCTTTTGACGCAGTTGATTATCCATAAACTCCATTCACCTTGCCTGAATTAAACACTCCCTGGAGTGCACACCTCCAAGGGCATGCAGCTCTTCCACACTGGTTTCCAGCTGGGTCACTTGTGAAGCATGCCCCACTAACTCTGTCTCCACCGTCGAGCACTGAACTTCAATTGGTGCCAGCTCTTGAGAAAAAACTCCCATTATAGGAAGAATGGACTGTTGGAGCAAGGATATTGCTTCCCATAAGCTGTCCAAAATCACCAGCACATGTCTTTCCAAAATGCCAAAAGCCCGGACAGCCGAGATGTTAGGGGAGCTGCTCTTCAAGTGCTCCTCACTTAGACTGTCCCCAGGAGAAAGAACCAATATTCTGCCCCCCGCAGCAGTCACCACCAGCATTGGCTTCGAAGGAGAGCCCTCTACAGTGCCGGTGACCTCCCAACCCGGAGATACTACCACACACTGCACCTCCTCAAAGTGGCTTCCAGGCTGTGGCGGGAGCGCTTGAATGGGGCTCAATTCCACCCCATCACTCAGATCTGCTGGAGAAACTCGCGGATCCGCCGAAGCCATAAAAGATGCCGACAGGAGACATAAGCCGGTTATTGAAGACTGCATCAAGCTTTAGGGATCGCTGTTTCTGCTTTTTCCCCATCAGGACGAACAGTGCAGCAAGCCGGCTCAGCACAACCCAATTCAGCGTCCTACTCCGCCACCATCTTGGGTCCTCCCCTAATACTATTTTAACTTGCAAACTGCTCTGACTGTATATTTTTCAGAAGGGCGGTATATCAAATCCAATAAATGATACCGATAACGGTTTTACAGTCTGAGAAGTCTACAGTTTGAACTTCTCCATGCAAATTTAACAATGTTACCCAATATCTTACAAGTCTGCACAGTTATTTCAGAATCATATGGTGCACCCTATTTTCAAAAGCTATTTTTATATTTCTCTGCAGTAAAAGTCTTTTGAAAGTAGAGTCCAACTAAAGTCAACATCCTGTTTTCCAAATTATTTATAAAACTATAAGACTTATGTATTTCCATATGGCAAGAGCAGCTATGAATGGCTATCAGAGGTGGTCACATTTCCTCTTTGGTATGTTTTAAGGAATACTTATGTAATCTGTGATCTGCTCTGTATGCTCTGTTTAGTGCAATGGCAAAATACAAATATCTTAAATTAAATTAAATTAAATCAAACAATAGTGACAACTAGTAGCTAGACTCAGGATTTATGCATGTGGGTATGGGAGGAATCCATACCCTGTGGTCCCTGGTGAAAGACTGTAACTGCAAAGACTGGGCTAGGCAGGAGAGAGGAAAGGCTTTAAAATGAAAAAAACCTAGAGTATTTGCAAATAAAGGGCTAGAGTGTCATAACCCCAGCAGAGGCCAGCTCAAATTGATCTGCAAACCTAAAGAAGCAGAAAACATCCAAGCCAAAAATGTAGAAACCTAGTAATATTCAGAAACTGCACCAGAAATCACAGGCGCAACTACAGAACTGAAAACCTTATTGACTTCACCATTCCATTCCTTAGGAGATAAATTAGCCTCTTCCAAGTATGATTTCTGGGTCTGAAATAAAAAAAAGATGCATAAAACCCAAACTGTTTTCTGTTTGAGGTTGTACGCTGAACAAAGAGCTTCCTTTGCTGAAAGGCTACCCACTGGCCTGTAATTTCTCAGCTAAACGCTACGATTCTCCACCATTGAATGTCCTCTGGAACACAGCCCTAACAGACAAGACCTTACTAGAAAGGAACAACAGTATTAGGATCACAAGCCCAAACTAGGGTGGAGTATACACTCTGTGGCACCTTCCTTCAGAAATCATGACCTCAAGCAATGCTCTGCAATAAACTGGGCTTTGTGGGTGTTTCAGAAAAGACATGCAGTATCATGTCACCGCTTATGGATATACTTACCTTCAGAGCCCTTAGCCTTCAGAAAACAGTAAGTATGAAACGTTCCAGCATAGCCAATAGTACATCTTACAGCAGCAAACCTGTTCTGGTGACCCTATCATCATTAAGGTTTTAAGGATAGCCAAAATTGATATGCATGAGATAAATTTGCACATGTCGGGTCTCCAATGCATAAAAAAATTATCTTATGCATATGTAATGCCCCCGTATGCCCATCACTTGGGGCATTCATAGGGCTGGAGTTAGCCTGGCAGGAGCTTTGTCTAATGCAGACTCTATCAGTCAGTGAATACTTGGGGCCTGATATTAATTTGGGCAGGCTATGCACCCCTATGGCGCATAGCCCTGCCCGCCGACCCTTAACCCCAGATATTCGATGCCGGGCATATGCGGCCCTGGCATTGAATATCTGGGGATCGCCGCTAAAATTGGAAGACGCAGTAACTATCTGGGCAGCTGCAATATTGCATGCTGCCTGATTAGCTCCTGCACCTTAAAGATAGGCAAGAGTTTTCCTCACCTATCTTTAAGGTGCAGACCGCTAACCGGGCAGCATGGATTAATTATCGCTTGTTGCTAACTCTGCTCCGCCCCAGAACACCCCCACCACGCCCTGATGCTAACTGGATAGCTTCGGAGCACGTAGAGGAGTTAGGAGGGGATATTCAATGGCACTAACCGTGTAAGTGCGGTTGAATATCCCCATTTAAGGCATCTACATGGTTTACTGGGCTGTAAACCATGTAAATGCTTTTTGAATATTGGGCCCTTGGTGTCTGGTGCCTCCACCAGGGGAAAAGGGGCTTATCAGATCAGATTTCTCTCTCTTCCTACCAGGAAATCTAAAAATAGATGTGACTGTGAACCTGGCTGATGGCAGTATTTGCGGGTCCAAAGAAAAGGAGGTATTGATCTCCATGGAATGCAATGGAAAAGAAGATCGTGTCATGTACTTTATTGAGTATCAGTTAGTAAATATGTGCAGTCATTTGAAATAGCAGGAAACATCAACAATATTTCCTGTATTGTTTCATGTTGTTTTTGAATGAAAATGAAAGAAAAAAAATTCATCACTTCTCATCCATTGTTAATAGTGCACACTCTCTCAATAGCATGCACTACTGGACAATAGTGCGTGCTGTTGAGCAGCAGTGTTCACTATTCATGCATGCGCAAATAGTGAGCACTATTGTTCAATAGTGCACACTATCACTCAATAGCACACACTATTTTCTGTACTTATAGCAAGCACTATTGGGCGATAGTGCACGCTATTAATGACATCTCCCCCCAAGCGACATTTTAAATGCAAAACAAACAAATCCCGCAAATGGGAAACTAAACAAAATGAAAATCTTTGGCCCGCATACCTCTATCAGCACATTTAAATAATTAGGATGTTAATGTTCACAAGGCAGTAGCTTTCAAATAGAAGAAAACACCCCTCATTTTCTTCATGTTCTATTACAGTGATCTTCCCCTTTTCCCTTCACCTGTAGCCCAAGTCTCATCCATGTGGAGAACTACAACTGGGCCACTGGATGCTGCAAATTGTATGGGGGATCTGCTGTGTCTGGCTGGATCCATCTCTCTTCTCTTCTTCTCTGCCAGCTACTCTTGGATCTTCTGCCTTTGTTACTGGGCCCCTTCTGCGTGGGGGTCATAAACTCTACCTCTGCCACTAGGCATACTCTTCCTGGGGAGCCAGAACTCCATCTTAGCTGCTGGGCCCTTTCCCAGGCACTGACATTCTGCCTCTACACCAAAGACCATTGCTTCTCCTTTGCTGATAAAAGTTTTCATCAATGAGGGTTATAGCTGTGCTGGACCCTTAGCTTACCAGTTTTCCTTAGAGTTCTTAGACAATGGGATTCCTGGGAGCTAAGTAGTTCGAGCTTGCTAAATTCATGGCCTTCAATTTTGCCTTCTTCAGCTAAAACCAACATCCTATTTTCTCAACAAGACCAAGCCAAAACCAGAAAACCAGAATGAATGCATCTCACTTAGCCTTCTTTCATTTTCTTTGAAACCCAACTACCCAGGATATCAACCATAGACGTATTGTTCAAGATGAGATTTTGCCTGTCTGACAACTGCCTATTTAGATGCCTTGTCTCTGTATCTCTCTTTAGTTCAGATTTAGGATTGACAAACTGTTTATCCGTGTAGCAAAATGGGATCTTATTTCATCAGTAAAAATCAGATATCAGCAACTCCCCACCCTCCCGTAGACCCCTCTGATCTGAGAGTTTCAAATTAAACCTCTACAGAGCCCAAAGCAGGAATCTGCTGACCAATAATGATGGTTCACATGTAGTCAATTTCAGTTAGAACAGTGGTTCTCATCCCAGTCCTCTGGTACCTCCTAGACCAGTTCAGTTTTCAGGATATCCACAAAGAATATGTATGAGATAGATCTGCATACAATGGAGGCAGTTCATGCAAATCTATCTCACATATATTCATTCTGGATATCATGAAAACCCAGCTGGCCTAGGGGCTAACGGAAAACTGGATTGAGAACCACCAAACTAGAATATACTCTCTCCCTGACCCCTCCTTCTCTCCAAACCCAGGAGCGTTCAGATATTCAGAGTTGATATCATGAAAACTGTCTTACAGGCTTACCAACTGCTTCCATTTTCTAAGGACAGGTTGACAAGTTCTGGTTTTATTCTGTTACATACATGAACTTGTAGTTCAACCTTTTGTAAGAAACAAAGAATTATAGTGGGAATATTCAAAAGGATGTATGTGTTTCGCAGACCTGACTGCAATATTCAGCAGCATTGGCCTAATTAATGCCAGTGAATATCCCCCCTGGGACATTCCAGGGGTAGAGCGGAAGTGGCACCATTAGCTAGTCAGTTAGCAGCGATGTTCAGCCACCATGTGGTTTTACAGCGCAATCCAATCAGCAGGTGAATATTGCTGCTAACCAGATTTCCAAACAGCAATCTGCTGAAACCAGATATTCAGTACTGGTCATTGGATATACATTGGCACTGAATATCCAGGTGTAACTTAAGGTGACAACGGCCAGCTGGCCACCACCACTTAAAATGCCCTTCTCCAAGTCCATGCAGGCACAATATAGAACTAGTTGATAACCCTAAATATTTTATTTATTATTAGTCCAATATGCAAAGGGACTGTAGATTTGGTGGCCGCTGCTAAACGTGTCTGCCTCCTATCTGTTGATTTTCAGTGGCGCTATATGGCTAGTGCCACCAGAACTCTCTCTAAATGGCCCAGCATGATTCCAATAGTGCCGGGGCAGTTAGGACCGAGCAAACACATTCTGTCCAATCATACGTGTAGCAATGATATTCAGTCATCATCTACAGTACATAGTTAAGTGCTTTAAACATGTACAGCTGTGCATGGGGGTATAACATGCCACTATAGAGGTAATTTTATAACCTCATTAATGTGCATATGTGGCAGTTTACGAAGTACAATCTAAAAGTATCAAGATTTGTACAATAGCACAAGAAATATAACACTGACAGTTATTGCACTCAGTCTCCTTCAAAATAGTCCCCTTCCGATAAAACACACTTCCTCCAGTGTTCCTGCCACTGCTGGAAACAATTTTGAAATGCCTCTTTCGTAATGCTGTGAAGCTGCTGTGTCAAATTTTGCTTAATGGTCTCCAAGTCATCAAATCTCCTTCCTTTCAGTGGTCATTTCAGTTTTGGAAACAAGAAAAAGTCACAGGGTGCGAGGTCAGGTGAGTATGGAGGCTGACGGACTTGCTCAATTTGGTATCTGGCAAAGAACTGCTGGACAAGAGGGGATGCGTAAGCTGAGGCGTTATTGTGATGGACCAACCATTCACCATTCCTGTGCAACTCTGACCTCTTACAACCAACTGCATCTCCCAAACGAGTCAGAACTTGGACGTAGTACCACTTATTGATGGTTTGGCCTTTTGGACATACTCATGATGAACAGTACCCTGGTAATCAAAGAATACTGTGAGCATGACCTTGACATTGCTCCTCACCTGACGGGCTTTCTTGGGTCTGGGAGAGTTATGGCCCGGAAACTAAGGATTGAGCCTTAGTTTCTGGGTCATAACCATAAACCCATGATTCATCACCAATAATAATCTTTTTGATGAAATCTGAGTCATTTTCAGTGCATTCTAACAACTCCATGGCTGCAGACAGTCGATCTTCTATTTAGTCAGGGGACCAGAGTTTTGGCATGAATTTTGCAGACACACATCTCATTCCCAAATCAACAGCAAGAATGGACTGTATGAACCCAAAACTGATGTCCATGTCTTCAGCAAGCTCCCTGATAGTCAATTGACGATTTGAGCATATTGTGGCACGCACTGCTTCAACTTTGTTTTCATTTCTGCTCAAGGATGGCCTTCCAGAGCGTTCGTCACTGTTAACACTTTGGTGGCCTCTTGGAAACGTTTCTACCAGTCATAAACTCAAGCACAACTCATGCATTCATTGCCATACACTTGCTGTAACTTGCCATAAGTCTCTTTGCATGAATCTCCAAGTTTCTGGCAGAATTTAATGCAAATCCGCTGTTCAATTTTTTCACTCATCGTAAATCTGCAGAACTTACATGATACCAAACATCATGGGATTTAAAAAGTGCAGGTGTGCTGCAGCTATGCTACACTCTGTACATGCAGAGCACATAACTAGGTCACTGCATGTTTAACAGTATCATGGTGCAACATATTGCTATATAGCTACACAAGTCTCAATACTTTTTGATCACACCTCGTATGCATGTTAATGGCCTCTTCTAAAATCCAAACTGATGAAAAAAGTATGTGCTTTGACATGAAAGCATGTACTTTGCTGGTAGGTGTAGCTAGGGATGCAGTTTGGATGGAGACAGGCAGAGTTTGCAAGTGCATACATTAATTATAAAATACCTTAATTTATACACATACTTGCTATAGGACAAGTGTACATGTCTGCACCTGAATTTAAGGCACATAACCTACAGTTTTAGACAGACAAGTATGCGCCTACCTGTCCTTATAAAATAGGCTTAAAATAGGTGTGTTTTAGCTGCCTTAACCTAGGCATCCTCTATGGAGGTAATTTTATAAAGGCATTAATGTTCCTTTTAAAATCCCAACCAGCATAAAAATATGCATTTGACATGAAGGTACGCAAGCAAGGTCGCAAGATCAGCTACCCATTCTCCACCGCCTGACCCCCAATGGGCCTGTCAAGGCCCAGATCGGGCAGCGGGGCTCTCCCTGCACTGCTCACCTTGCCAGTGCCGGTCCCGCCACATTGTCCTCTGACTTTGGGAGGACCTATTCCACCTTTGAGGTGGAATAAGTCCCCTGTTTAAAAAGGCAACCCCGGACGTACAGGGCCGCAACCGCAATCGGCCCTGTACATCCAGGGTCAGGGTCCCACCTCCGCCCCACCCTTGCTCCTCCTCTGACCCTCCCCCCTCCTGCCCCCATCCAGAGCTCCCTGCACAATGCCGATTTGTTCCCTGCGAATAGCAGCGGTTGGACATCCAAACCGGACGTCCATCCCTGCTATTCGCAGTTTGCCAGGTTTCCTTATATGTCTGCGTCTAACTTTAAGGTGTGATCTGTGCCACTTACGCTAGTATTTTTAAGGACAATTAGGCCCCAGGCACCTTTAGAAAATGAATGCATTTTGGCTGCTTTAACCTGAGCGCCTTGTTATAAAATTGCCCTCCACCTGGGTAGCTTTCTTGAATTCAGATACTGTCCTCGTCTCTACTATATTCAGCACCACTGCCTATCCAGATAACAGAGATGAATATTCATATTTATTTAAAATAAAAATGCTTGCAACCGGATCAGACTATTGAACCATATATTTCTTGATAGAAATCAAGAATTGTTATTTTATAGTTTGTACCTTTGTAAAGATCCAAGAATTAGGTGTGCCTTGATCCATTGCTTTAAGGGAAATTATTTATTGTATGTAAAATGATTCATTTTAAAGTGAGAGCACAGATAAATAATGCACACATACTTTTCCCTGTTTAGGAACCAGACAAATGTCCAAACCCCAAGGATGTTTTGACCGTGCACAAATTTGTTGAGTTATTTAACCCAAATATTTCTAAATTCTGCACGTAAATACTAGCCCAATTCTGCCCATGGGAATGCCTCCTCTCAATCTTGGTAAACTTACATACGTCGAGGGTAATGTTGTATAATCCTGCACAGGCAATGCATGGTACCACATATGCTATTTGGGCCTATTTTATTCAGTAAAGCACACACATGCATTGCTTTCTACAACAGGAGCCTACAGATGAGCTGGAACCTAGGTGTGCCTGTCTGAGAGCAAGTGTAAATTGGCACGCCTAGATCGTCGCCCTGACACACGTAAGTCATATCTTTATGCCATTTACATGTGTCAGCAGAAGCCACATCTATGCTCCACCCAATCTCTACCCCTCGGCATTCTTCTAAGGCACTTATGCGTGGTGACACGTATGTGCTCGCCTACAGCAGCTGCTTCTGCATGTGTAAGTGCTCATTCACACAGATGTTGTGGTGTTTTTGTTAAGTGCCATCAAGTCAGTGTCGACTCCTGGTGACCCTCTGGATAGTTGACCTAAACTTTGTTCGGTCTTCAGCCAAGCTTCTGTTATTGTATTGATCCATCTCATTGCCGGCCTTTCTCTTTTACAATGACCTTCTCCTTTGCCAAGCATTATGTGCTTCTCCAATGATCTCTCTCTTCACATGATATGTCCAAAGTATAAAAGTCGAAGTCTTGTCATCTGTGCTTCTAAGGAAAGCTTAGGTTTGATCTCCTCTAGTACTGACTGACTTGTTCTTCATTTGTGGACAGAAGTACTTCATCCCCTACACTGCACCACCCCTTTGGATTTTTGCAGTCCAAATGCAAGACCCTGCATTTTTTAGCATAAAATCTCAGCTGCCACCATTTTTCAAGCTTGGCTAAATCCCTCCTCATGTTATCTACTCCTTCCTGGGTATCTACTCTATTGCAAATTTTTTTATCAGATTTCTGGTAATGCGAGATGTGTAATGCACCATGCAGTGACTTCATTAAGATTCATGTTATTTACATAAGCAATAGCCATGTTTGTGCTGAGTCTCAATGCACAAACACACAAAGAAAAGTCTAAACACAAAAAACAAACATAAATCAAGATTCTGGCACTTATTTTCAAATCAGTTTTGCCTTTAGGGTGAAGCAAACGTGACACTGTCTGTTGTTTCCTTCCCATGCAAAATAGAACAAAGACCAATCTAGCACCATAATAGTTTATGCCAGGGGTTCTCAACCCAACCCTTGGTTCACACTTAACCAGTCAGTTCTTTATAATAACCACTGTGAAAATTCAGGAGAGAGATTTGCATTCAATGGAAGCAGTGTATGCAAATTTCTCTCATGCATATTCATTGTAGTTATCCTGAAAACCTAACTGGCTGGGTTTGTCCCGATGACTGGGTTGAGAGCCTCTGATTTACGCAAACCAACCTGCCTTTCCTCTCCCACCTCACTGAAAGTATTATAGAAATCTATGAGACAGTGTTGGAGTAGCTCTGTTTAGAGCCATAAGTAACTCTCTGGCTTAGTATTATATAAGCTGGTATGGTATGGTATGGTATGTGATGTGATGTGATGTGACCTGACCCAGCTTTGAGAGGGAGACTTTTGACCCAACCTAATGTTTGACCCAACCTAATGTCATCTTTTAGCTCTGGTAGCAGTACTGACGCTGGAGTAAACTGGTGTCTTTGAAGCCAGCGTTCAAAGCTGCAAGAACAGGAATTGTTGTTACACATTATCTACAGTAATGGTACATATTAATCACATAGAAATGAATTTGGGGGTAAATAATCCACACTAAAGGGTATGTTTACAAAACTGCGGTAACGTTACAGACCACGAGTTAGGTAACGTTAACGATCGTTAGGTAATGTTAACGTGCGGTATGTAATGTTAACGCACGTTAATGTTAGCTAACGAGCGTTAGCGTTCCCGGCCGGAGAGAGGGCAGAGAGAAGGGGTCAGTGGATGGGGAGTGGGCAGGGAGAGGCTCCCTGCACACTAACGCGCTGAACTGAAGGGCTGAATCCTACCGCAAATGAAAACCTGCCATTAGATGCACATTTGCAGGAGAGAGAAACCATTTCAGTGTCAGCAATGTACAGCTTAAGCAGGGAGCCCAAGAAACGTGATAGTAGTGCTCCATTTCCAGCAACAGCATAGTGCCCAAGTATGAAAGGCCACTGTGGCGATGGTGCAAATGGCTCATAGGGGGCTGCAGGCGTGACATGTAGCTGGGGCACAGGGTGGACTAGTCGGGTGCCTAGATGGCACATAGGAACACAGAAACCGGAAATCAGCATGACAGCAGCTGATAAAGGCCAAACACAATCCACCTACATCTACCTGCTCCACCCGAGCTAACAGCTGCCAGGGCACTGACCTAACATCCCCCCAGCCAACCCACCCCCAAGCGGAAGGGACATACTATTGGTAGACGGTGATGGGGGGGATGTGAGGATGCTCATGTATGCCCCCTACCCCAGACCCCGCTCCCTAGGCAACCACCTACCCACACAGTGGATGGCCTGAGACTGCGCACTACCAGCACCAACAGCATATGGTCATGTCAGCATGGCAGGGGGGTGTCCCCGTGCTGGAGGGGGCAGTGGCACCTGCCTGCAGTGGACCTAAGCCATGCCCTGTACCAGTACGTGGTGTGAAGTGCAACATAAAAGATCTGGCTGAGAAAAAGTACAGGTAGCCACAGGGACTACCATGCATCTGTGGCAACAATGTGGTGCAGTACACCCAGCCAGTGTGCTCAGAAGCAGAGGGTCACAGGTTCAGGTCCCAGCTGTGGTTCCTGCAGAGCATGTCCCTATATTTCACCCTACAATGCAGATACAACAGCAACATGTGCAAAGCCCAAAGCAGCTGCAAACAGGGGTACAAACACCCACTCACACAGGCTCTACAATCCAAAGATGCATGGAGAGTCAGGCTGTTGGCCCCAGCATTGAGCTGCAGTTATCACCAGAGAACTACTACTACCTCCTGCACAGTTTAGCAATGTCAGCACTGTGATCAGGACCAGTGTGGCGGGCAGGGTTGCCAACTACCTCTATCTTTGCACAATGCTGCAATAGGAGTGTGTGTGTATATGTCTATCCATTGTTCTGTGGCTGCCCCCGCTCTCTGGGCCCAAAATGTCCCACTGTTACCAGCGTTAGTCTGAATATGTGCATAATAAGGAGCAAGGTGTTGTGGGTATGGCCCAGACAGGGCGGATTGGCCAGGATGCATCTTCACAGGGTGTGGAGCAATGGCTGGGACACTGTAGTGCCCAACCACCGCCTGTATGGACAGGGTGGCCACAGTATGTCATGCTGGGAGGGCACTCACTCTAAACGAGCAGTGACCATGGCATGTCTAGGTTCCCACATAGCACTCCACACTATCTACCTCCAGTGATACTTTTGTGATCCCAGTACTGGGACCCCAATCACTGAAATGCCTGCTTGGTGCACATAGTTCCTCTGTGAGCATGCACTATGGCCTGGCTAGTAGACTGTTTGCAGTTAGACTGTACATGGTTGGAACACCTATAAGGTACAGTCTGACTATGCTGTCTGCTGCTGATTGGCAGACAGTGGTGTGAGGCTGTTGGGGTTTTTTAGAACTTACCCCAGCATTGCTGTAGGTCTGCCACCACCCCAGCCACAGGTATGGCTCTGGCCCATCAACCCTAGAGGGCTGTCTTATACCAGCAGGATGGAGGTTGCTTCACCAGGGCTGGGGCACCTGTCCTTTACTTACCAAAAGGGTGATGTGAGCCCTTTGACCGATAAAGGCACTGCTATACAAACCTCATGCAAGTCTGGAAACCCCTCTGCCCTGATAACAGTTGCCCATGTCAGCCAGACCCTAACACAGGGTACACACTAATCTGGGTGGTGTCTGGTGCCAGATAGCCACAAGTGACTGCAGGATACAGATGGACACCAAATTACCTTCAGCTGCACTGCAAGGAACACTTGCCACACACTGGTAGTGATGGGGAGGTACAGCAGGGCCTATCTCTAGCACTACATGTACTGTGGACCTAGTGCTGGGCACCCATCCTATCCCTCAGGGGGAACACCAAACCTGCACACTGGCATGGTCTGTAGCTACTCTGTGTCAGTATCATGCACTGTCAGTTCGTCTTTCCAAGCTGAGGTACCGGAGAGGTGAAGACCCCATTTGCTGATCAGCTGTAAACAGCTATTCAGCATGTGCATTGCATCATGGGTACTGGTGGGGTTACCCTATCCTGGCACTCAAAGCAGACAGTTTGTGCGGTGACCTGCAGTCCTTTTGTACCCAGCCATTGCTGTGACATACACCACGGAGGTATAGCCTACTGGTTAATACAATACCATTCTCAACAGTGTTCATGGGTTCAATTCCTCATTGTTCCCTCCTCTTATGCCTGTACTACTCAAATAGTGTGCATGCCTGTAACAGTCATATTTTGCAGATTTGTGCTGCCAGCCCATAATACCCTCACCACAATTGTCAACATTCCCTCGGTCCGTCTATCTGCGTCTGTCAGTTGTGTAGAGTCCTGTCTGCCTGTGCAGGCTGTCACCCCATGTCCTGCACTGCTACCCTTTCCTGCATTGCACCTCTTCATGCTTGCCTCACCTGTGCCTGATCTGCATGGCATCACCACTCCTCTGTCCACCCATCATTGTAACTATCCTGCCACCTCCGGCTCCACTGGGGTACACGTATTCCCATCATCTGCCACCAACTGTCTTTCCAGTACTTTACATTGCCAACACCCTGTGCAGTGGTATAGTTGCCCCCACCATGTTTGTCATCAGTACTGGCAGCCACATGGAATACCCGCAGATATGGCAGGTCCAGCGGCTCCCAGCTCTCCCTCCTTCACTCACCTGTTCATTGCCTTTCCTGAGTGCTCTATCTAGTGTTAGGTCTACATCTGTCTCTGTTCCTCACAGGTCATGCATGTCATCCTGAGACACCTTGCAGCCCTTAGGAAACACTAATCTAGGGCACTGTAACCTTGTTAGGCCACCTTAACCTATGGTTCCATAGCCCAGGGTGCCTTCTACGGTGCCTTGTCCAGGGGTGCCTAATACGGCGCTTAGCCTAAGGA
Source organism: Ichthyophis bannanicus (assembly GCA_033557465.1). Lineage (NCBI taxonomy): Eukaryota > Metazoa > Chordata > Amphibia > Gymnophiona > Ichthyophiidae > Ichthyophis > Ichthyophis bannanicus. The sequence goes on along the minus strand of CM066038.1, from coordinate 160,722,372 downwards.
ACCCTATAAGGCGACTTATGGGGCACCTTAGAAGGCACCTTAATACCCTAACGCGCGTTAGTCTAAGGTGCCTTGTAACGTGCGTTAGCTGATACGGCTTGCTGTAACGATGCACCGCCCACGCCTTTATATGGTGTCAAGCGGTTGCCGGTGACACAAAGATTATACGCCACTAGGTAGCGCTGTTAAAGAATAAAGAGTCCGAGTGTAGGGTAATAAAGGCTTTTATTCCCCGTTTAAAGCAAGGTTCAACTAAGAGATATTTTAGATAACAGAAACAGTCCTTTGTTTCAAAAGGTACCAATATTCACTGGCTAGTTAACTGTTACTTCACAGTTTAAAGCAGGTTTTCTTCAAAGTAATATTCAGTATAATAAACATCAACTTATACTTCATTTATTCTTCTGTGGAGCATACACACTTTGGAGCATAGGCAGTGCACCAATCACATTCCATTTCCTCAGGCAAACGTGTGGGAATAGTGCTGGGAGAATCCACTTCCATCAAATCCTCTCCCCTATACTGATTCAAAGGGTTTTCACTATCCCTGTCTATTTCAGCATGGTAATCTCCAGCTTGGGAGTTTGGCTTCACATAACCAGGGACTCTTAAGGCTGGCGGTAGTTTAGTGAACCAGTCTTGGCTCTTGTTTCGCTTAGGAGGAATACTTCTTTTAGCATAGCTTTTAACAGTGCAATCATTACAGTTACTGTTCAATGCTTCATACCTTGGCTCACTGAGTAAAAACTTCCGTTGCTTATTAAACTGCTTTTCCCTCTGAATAGGTGAAACTGGGTAATGATCCTCTAGAGATAAGCTTCTGTCAGGACCTCCCTCTCTGGTTCTTAGCTTTCTTCTCTCTAGGTTACAAACAGGCAGAGTATAGGAACTAGGCGTGGAAGAGCCTCTCACCTTGGAACAACTTCCACCAAACTCCCCTTGCACAACAGGTCCAGTTTGGGCTTTCTGACTTCCCACCTTGTGAGGTCTGTTTCTCCTCCAGCTTCCAGCTTGGCTTCTTCCACAGCAATCAGGCTTATGTCCTTGATAGCCTCCAGGCTTCTCTGCTGTTTCTCCTTCTAGTCCAGCTCCAGTTCCTTCTTCCTCTTTCTCCTCCTTCCTCAGCTCCTGCTGTGTCCACTGCTTCCTCTGCTTATGCCACTGCTGCTTATGCCACTCCTCTCTCTGCTCTCTCTGCCCTCCAGAAGCATTCTGCTCTGGCTTATAAAGTGAACCGTTACTGCTGACTTCCTGGTTCCCTTTCAGCTGCAGGTCATCAGTGAGATTAGGTTCATTAAGACCAGTATGTCTGTTCGTGCTCCCTCTAGCTGTGCCTGGAGGTAACTGCACATCTAGTTCTTCTAAAACAGGATTTCTTTTCTTAAAACCAACTTTATTAGTGCCCGCATCATGACAATGGGCATCTGTACCTTTACCGCGGAACCTAACACGAGTGACATTACCGCAGTTTAGTAAACATACCCCTAAATTTCTTACTTTACCACACCATTATTGAATAAAAAAAGCCCATAACTAAATAAATTTTCACAAACAGAATAGGGCATGTTCTTTTGCCATTCCAGCATGCATGAACACCTTTTTTGCGTGCATTGGTGCTACTTAATACATTGGCCTCTTTTAAGCACAGTCCAAAGATACTGTTGCACCTGGGCTTTTGAAATCACAGATCTGAAGAAAGGAACTTATATGGTCTGGAAACAGGGTTGGTACAAAGGTTTTTGGCACCCTTGCAATCTATAAATCAATACACTCCTTCCTCATCAGTCAATGACCCGTGGCTATATCCACTATGCTGTTTTAGATAATACCTTAGTTTTTATATTTCTTTCACTTTTTACCATTTTATAGTTCCTCATTTTTTATTTTTCAGCATTTTGGTGCCCCCTAAAAGTTGGCGCACCCTGCCATGCTTACCTTGCTTACTGTGTTGCACCAGCTCTGTTTGGAAAGATCATACATTATTCATACACTGGTCCAATAAAACAGACCCCACCCTACAAAAAATCCTGGCATTTGTTACCAGTGCAAGTGATATTGCAGTGCTGATTGCAAGAAGAGGAAAGACTAGAAATGCTACAATGGACTGGAATGAAAGTTCAAAAGCCAGGACAGGCCACAAAACCAGCTTTCAAAAACAGGACCATGTCACATCTCTGTCAAAAATGGAATTCTGTTTGGTATTATTGCTCCTTTCTTTCTGTTCTGAGTTATCTTAGAATACAACACTTGCCTTTCTAACATTAGAAGTATTTCAGAACAGAGTTCAACACAGATCAGACTACACAAAAATTTAGCACCGCTTGCTTTGAGAGCAGGTGGCTGGGTAGAGAATTTCAGACAATATAACAGAACATTTACAATCATAACAAAAAGAAATATTCAAAATGCGACTGATAATAAGAGCAATTGCAAGATTTTATACAAAACCCATGAAAGAGTACTTTTTAACATTTACTAAGGGGTATGTTTACTAAACCGTCCTAATGTTACTGGCGCTAGTTGCAGCGATAATGTGAAGAATGCCATATAAGGAGTGGGCGTTCCAGTCCTAAGGTAGCAAGAATATGTATCGCGTGATAGTGGGTGCCGTAGCACGTTAACGCGCGTTAATCCTAAGTACATGCCAGCGCAGTGTTAGAAGCTATAATGATGTAGCCCACTGGTTACTGCAATGACTGTGGAGGCAGAGGTCATGGGTTTGATCCTGCAGTGGTGTAATCTAAAAAGGCTGTCAGAGGCATTTTCTTTTAATTTAAATCAGTACTGCCAGCAAAAACACCCTCACAGTGCCGTAACCTAAGGTGCCTCATAAGGCGCCCTATAAGGTGCCCCATAGGTCACATTTAAAGTGCCCTGTCTGCCAAGGCACCCTATAATGTGCCCTATAGGGCGCTGTATAGGGCACCTTAGGCTACAGCACAGTGAGGGTGTTTCTGCTGGCAGCACTGATTTAAATTAAAAGAAAATGCCTCAGACAGCCTTTTTAGATTACACCACTATGGGACCAAACCCATGACCTCTGCCTCCACATTCAGTGAAGTAACCAATAGACTACATCTCTATAGCTACTACTACACTGCTGGCTGGCTACAGAAAGACTGCAGGTCACCACACAAACTATCTGCTGTGGTTACCAGAATAGGGTAAACCCATCCGTACCCATGATGCACTGCACATGCAGATCAGCAGTCTACAGTTTGTTCAATGTAAACCGCACTGATGCGGAATAGCGCGGTATATAAGAGAATTAAAATAAATAAAACACATAATGGGGTATGCACCCCCACAGCACCTAGGCCTGGTAGGGGAAACTGACCGTGTGTGTTACTGGCACAGAGTAGCTACAGACCGTGAAATTGTGCGGGTCCTGTGCTCACCCTGAGGGTGAGGTGGGGCACCCAGCACCAGGTCCGCAGCACCTGGCTTAGCTGAGATAGGCTATGCTACAGGTCCCCATCAGTGCCAGTGTGTGATAGGTAGTCCTTGCAGACACACCTAGGATGCACCTGTGTCCATCTGTATTTCCAAGTCATGTCTAGCCCATGTAGACTATGGTGCACCCAGAATAGTGCATATCCTGTGTGAGTGCCATGGTCACATGATATAGGTGAAGGGGGCTGTTTGGACCCAAAAGCGGATTATGTAGCACCACCCAACCCGCCCTCTGTGGTTCACGGTGGGGGGACACGATCTTCCACCAACAGATCCACATTGTACATCTCTGCAATGGTGGCAATAGAGGGGACCATCAATCCCAGTCCTACTGGGGAACAGGCACCCTACAGGGCAGTCGATGCAGATCTGGACACATCGCATAAAGCAACGGCAGACAGGCAGAATTCTGGAGCAGCTCAGCTGTCCCCCACCACTATCTGACATTCAACAGCAGAGGACACAGTCAGTCTCCACCCTGCAAGGCATTCCAGCCATACACATGCTAACTGCAGACAGTCTGCTAGCTAATACATAGTGCATGTTCCTGGAGAAACTGTGTGCACCCAAAAATGGGATGTGAGCACACACACCAAGCAGGTATATCAGTGATTGGCCACCAGAAAAGAAAACCCATAAATATCATTTGAGAGAAATAGTGCATAGCACTATGGGGGAACCTAGCCATGCCGTGGTCACTGCTCAGTCAGGGTGAGAGTGACCTCCCAGCATGACATGCTGTGGCCACCCTGTCCATGCAGGTGGTGGTTGGGCATTACAATGTCCCAGCCATTACCCTATACCCTGTGCAGATGCATCCTGCCCATGCCACACTGTCCGGGCCATACCCACGGTACCTTGCTCCTCATTACGCACATTGGCAGGCTAACACTGGAAACAGTGCAAGCAGTGTGGGCTCAGTAAGGTGTAGGCAGCCACAACACACTGGATAGATAGACACACACTCCCACACCTATGCCAGCATTGTGCAAATATAGAGGTTTGTGGCAGCCCTGGCTGCCACACCAGTCCTGGGCACAGTGCAGGCATTGCTATGGTACGCAAAACTGTTGGGGTCACTCCCCGGGGTGGTAAACACTGTCAGAATCAATAACTGAAACACACTCCACAGATATCAGAAAGGTTGCTATGATGAATCTCTATCAACAAATCGTGTTTAACTTAGGATTTGTTAGCTGACATTAATCATAGCAACCTTTTGATATATGTGGAACATGTTCCCAAGTTTAGGACGGCATTGCTAAGGTATGCAGGTGCCAGTATTGGGAGATGCTGCTCCGTGCAGGGCCCAACAGCCTGACTCTCCATGAGGCATTGGATAGTGGAGCCTGTGGGTGTGGGTGTTTGTACCCATGTTGGACTCTGCTCTAGGGCTGAGTTTCCCAACTCCGGTCCTGGTGGGCAAACACTGTTCAGGTTTTCATGCTGTCCCTAATGAATATGCATCAGATACATTTGCATACAATGGGGGCAGCGCACACAAATGCAGCACATGCATATTTATTAGGGACAGCATGAAACCTGAATGGTGTTTGGCCCTCCAGGACTGCAGTTGGGAAACTCTGCTCCAGGGATTGCACATGTTTATGGTGTCTGTGCTCTGTAGGGTAAAATATAGGCGTTTCAGGCATGTTTCTTTTATCTGCAATAAAGGTTCCGTCTTTATTACCACGGTTTAGTACTGGGTAAAATATGGGGACAGGGTTGGCAGGAGCCATGGCTGGGACTTGAACTTGTGACCTTCTGCTCCTGAACACACTGGCTGTGTGTACAGCACCAAACTGTTGCCACAGGGACAGATCATTCCCTGGGGGTACCATGACTGTTCGTCAGGCAGACCTTGTCTGTTGCAGTGCACGGCACCCACCTAAACGGGGCTTGGCTGTGTTCTGCTGTGAGCAGATGCCACTGTCCCTCCGCCACCAGCACCCCTCCGCCACCATGCTGACATGCCCTTATGCCGGTGGTGCTGGTGGTGCACAGTCTCAGGCCATCCAGTGTGCCGGTAGGCAGCTGCCTATGGTGTGGGTTCTCGGATAGGGGTGCCTACATGGACATGCGTGCTTCCCCCCCGGCACCGCCTGCCAATGTTATGTGCCCTTGGGGGTACCTGCTGGGTAATATCCCCTGTGACATTGTGGGACACACACTCGTGCCCATGTTGGACCCTTGTCAGTTGCTGTCTTGCTGCTTTACAGTTTTGGCATTCCTATGTGCCACCTAGGCATCTGCCTAGTCCACACTGTGCCCCAGCTGGACCACAGCATGTGCCACTTGCAGCCACCTGTATCCCATTTACAGCATCAGTACAGTTGCCGTTTCCTACGTGCCCACTCTGCTGTTGCTGCACATGTGTACCCCATAACAAACCTGCCCAATATAAACGACAAAAACCCTGATCACCACTATTTCAATGTGGGATCATTCACTTTGTAGGGGGACAGAGCATAGTCCCTTCAAACATGATATCTTCCTTTTTACGCTTTGTCAGTAGTGTTGCTTTATGTTTATCATTAATATCACTACTGGCCAGCTTGGTTATTGGGATTTCAGATGTGGTTCTGGTCATTTTATATGTTTATTTGCCTTTTTTGGTTCCTGCACATGTATCACTACTATCACTTTTCTGGGTTTCCCTGCCTTTGCTGTACATTGCTGACTGAAATGGTTTCTCTCTCCTGCAAATGTGCCTCTAGCGCGAGGTTTTCACTGGCGCTAATTTTCAGACCTTCATTTCACAGCGTTAGTGTGCATGGAGCCTCTCCCCGCCCACTCTCCGCCCATTGACCCCTATCTCTGCCCTCTGGGGAGCCTTACTCCACCCATCAGATCCAGCTTTCACAGCGTTAGTGTGCCTTAACACTGCTGCCTACATTATCGCGCGATAACGTTACATTTCACGCAATAATGTCGGCGCTGCTACATTAAGACTGTTTAGTAAACATACCCCTAAGTGTCATTGTGGATTTTATTTTCAGCATACGGTATTTTTTTTCTGGATAGAATATTTGGCAAATTGTACACAGTTCTCTTCTGAAATAGTAACAGGCGTACAAACTTGCTTTTAAGGCTGGAGCCGGCGAATGATATAGTTTGACTGGCTTGACCTTTAATGCTGCATTTTGACCATAGTACTATTTCCTAATAAAGACGTACTCTACACGATCAGCCTGCTCTGTTGCTAAAAATTCCTTATCCTTAGGGAACTGTTTATCCAAAAGGATAAAACTAAAACAAGAATACTTAGCTGTGAAAATGCTGCACTCACAGAAATGAAAAACTACAGTTTCCAAGACAGCAGAAGAAAGAATTCTGTATGACACCGTGGTATTTCAGTTACTCCGATGATGAAGCTTCAGGAGCCTTGAGTGGGTGGAGAGTTCTAAAGTGATTAATAGTTTATGTCAGTACTTCAGGTCCCTCTCCTGCAGGCACAATCAGCTGGTCAGTTTTCAGGATTACCACAATGAATAAACATGAGATGAATTTGCATGTATTGGAGAACCGTCCTATACAACTCTACCTTGTGCACATTTATGTGGTTATCCTGAAACTCCAGCTGGCTAGGATGGGTCGCCAAGACAAGGCTGAACCACACTGCCTTAAACTTCCAAAAATAATTTGTTCTGGATCCTGATTAAATCAATTTTAAACCTCGTTTGAGTGAATTGGATCACAAGTTTTTGATTACAATACAGGGTTGGAGATAATTGCAGCCAGCATTAATTTAAACTCTTCTCACACTGCACCCATGTGTTGCTGGAAGAAGGTGTTTGAGATGAACAGATTGTTGGTCTTGCAGAATTCTATCAGTTTTTCTCCAGCTTAATTTCTGTTGCCAAGTCCATATTTTCCAACCACTTTGCCTTCTTCTTTGCTGCCAACGTTTGCATTCCAGTCACCCATGACTATCAGGATATCCTGTTTGCATGCTCTGTCAATTTCAGCTTGTACTTGTTCATAGAGCTCATCAATTTCATCCTCTTCTGCGGCTGATGTTGGGGCATAGAACTGAATAATAGTTGTATTGAGAGGCATTCCTCATAAACAAACAGAGATTAAGCATTCACTGAACTCATTACAGTTCTTGCAAGCTTCTTCTTAATTATAACTACAACCCTATTTCTTCTTTGTCTTTCATTTCCATGTGATCATCACATGCTAAGTACCCACTGCTAGTCCATTTGAGTTCACTGACACCCAACAGATCGAGTTGTACACATTCCATTTCATTCTTGACCACTTCCAACTTCCCTTGGTTCATGCTTTGTATGTTCCATGCCCCAATATGTAAGACATTTTTGCAGCATCTGACTCTCATTTCATGTGCAGCTACATCAGCAGTCAGATATCTCAAGGGCTTTGATCCAATCACATCATAAATGCTAGCTTTACTCTGAAAGGTCTTCAGCTCAATAGCCAGTTGAGTGCCTTCCAATCTGAAAGTCTCATCTTCCAGCACTATAGTGCACTTTTTTTGTTGTGACTGTCCATTGGGTTTTCATGGCAAGATATGGAAATAGATTGCTAGGCCTTTCTTTCACACAGGTAATGCAAGACAAGCGGTGACTGCACACATGGACTTCACCCAATGGATTGTACAAAAATCAAATGGACTACATCTGTGGAAGAAGAAAGCAAAGAATGGTGATAAACCCAAATAGAAAAAAGGTACAGAATCAAATAAATACAATTTTAGTAACTCATATACTTTGACACCATAAAACCATAAATACAGTAATACATAAATGTACATAAAAGTTGCCCCAATACAAAAATTAAAAACAGCCCAACATGTTTTGGCTCAAAGCCTGCATCAGGGGCATATTTTACAAATGATACGCAAAGTTACGAGGTGCAATCTCCTGGAGGCAATACATCACTCTTCTGAAAATAAAATGCAGCTTACTACCACTTATAGGTATCCAATCCACGGCACACCTTACCAGATGACAGCAAATTTTGGATGTAAAGGAGGTCACAACTCATGCCTCGGCCACCAATACACTGAAACCAATCGCAGTCCAGATGAAAATGCTAAATAAATGTAGCAAAATATGACCTTGAGAATATACCCCGGAATTTAAAGACTGCCTGCGAAATTTATTTGCTGCACTGGATACAAATGACAGAGCACCAGAAGAGTTATGGGATGACATCAAGAAAGTTGTGCTTGAAGAAAGGGAGAAGCCTTTATAAAAGATGAAAAAGCAAAAACGGCCAAAATGAATGACTGAAGAAACTCTGAAAATTGCCCAGAAATGCAAAGAAGCTAAAGCCAGAAGAGAAAGGGAGACAATCACAGAACTCAACAGACATTTCCAATGTGCAGCGAATGAGACAAGGAGAAGTACTACAATGACACATGCAAGGAAAAGAATCTGAAACTATTAGAAGAAGAACAAGATCGGCTTTTCTAAACCTACGAGAGTTAAAGAGAAAATTCCAGCCTCTAATTGGAATACTAAAAGATGCTCATGGATCTATGTTAAATGATGCTGAGAAGATCAAGAAAAGGTGGAAAGAATATACAGAATCATTATACCATAAAGATCAAGTGGGCCAACAGCCGTTTCAACCTGTACCTTATGATCAGGAACCATTGTTGATGAAAGAAGTCAAACCACATGGGCAGGTTTTGGGGGAGAGTGAGGGGGCATTGCCAACTCCAAACGAGTTGCCCCAATTGCCATGACCCTTTGCCCGCGGGGATCTGATCTCCCATGGACAGAAGAAAAGGGGATCTCTTCTCTTCTGCCCATGAGTGATGGGATCTCTGTGGGCAGACAGCTTGCCTCTGGGCTGCAATCGCTGCCTCCCCCTTCTCTTCTTCCTGTAGGGATCCCATCCCCCACAGGCAGAAGAGAAGAGGATGGCTACAATTGCAGCAAAGACCCCTTCTATCTGCCCCCAGGAGATTGGATCCCAGCAGGCAGATGCGAAGAGAGAGGTAACAGCCTGCAGCAGAAAAGGTGTCTGGGAGGGAAAGAAGAAGTGAGGTAAAGGTAGGGACAATTTAAAGAGGCAGTGGCCTATTTAGAAAAGGAGAATGGAGGGAGGGGATCTTAGGACAGGGGATGGGAGTGCTAAGGTGGTTAGTGAAGAGGGGGAGAGTTTGAAGGGTAACAGAGGAGAGCAACCAGCAGGAGAGGGGTTGGAAGGGGAGGGAAGAGTGTAAGGTGTTACCAAAAAGTGCATTCCACTTCCCCTAAAACACACATAAGCACCCTGTCCCCTCCCCCACACCACACACATACATACAGACAGGCAGCCCACCTCCTCATGAAAGACACACTCACACAGCCACCCTACCTCCATGTGTCAGACATACACACACAGGCACCTACCTCCGCACCACATACACACACACACAGAGGTACCTCACCTGCACACCACACAGAGAGCCCCCCAGCTCTGCAGCACACACAGGCATGCACTGCAACCCCACAACCCACCCACACAAAGGCACCCACCGCCACATCCCACGCACAGACAGGCATACCACCATTGTACCATAAACACACATACAGACACTTAGGGGCTTGTTTACAAAGCCGCGGTAGCGGTTCGCGAATCGCTACCGCGGCTTTGTAAACAAGCCCCTTAATATCTGAAGCTATAACTGTTGTTATCTGTATTCTTGTCTAACAATCCCACATGCTGTAGGAAATCTGGAGCTGGTCTCGTGAGACGAGAACATGAGATCAGCGTGAGAGACAACGGGGGTGGGGGGGCAAAGAAGTCATAAGCACTGGCTCCTAAGATGCCCACTGCAATATTTATGGCACTGCTCTTTGTTGGGTAGGCTCCTTATTGTGTTAATTTTAAAAGCTGCTGTCATTACGCTATGGTAGATTTGCATTACAGGTTTTCAGTGATCTTTGTGAGGTTTTGTGTTAGTTTACAATCAGCCCGGTACTGGAGAGGCTGTTAATGAGATAACACAAGAATCAGATTTTTTTTCTTGTATGTTAGGTTCTTTGGTGAAATGTCCTAGTTCTGCTCTGTACCTACTGTAGGTGAAGGGGTTTTGCTGGAAGCAAAATAGATGTTCAAAATGAAAACGAGAGAATCAAAGCACAGATTTTTTTTTTATTGCTTTATACAATTTTTGTTACAAACAAACCATAGAAAAAATACAGGCTTAAAGGAAAACAAAAAAGCTGACATATAACTTAACTTCAAAGAACTACAGCCTGAGCTATTGACCTCGAGGGAGCAAACCATCATGGGTACAGAGACATCAACAATATTATAGTCAGGTACATTATCCTCCTAAAGCTAAATATCAAGAAAAAGAACACAAATCAAACAGGAAATGGGCCAGTACAAGTCAGGCATCACTTACTAGATAAGAGGTTCTCCAAAAGCAAAGGATCAGTATAAACATATTTTATCCCCCCAAAACGACACCAGACACTTGCATGGGAAATACAGGAAAAAAGTCCCCCCTGCAGCCAAAACCCTAGGCCTTAACTGAAGGAAGTACTTCTTCCTCAACTGGATATATCGCGATATATCTGGAAAGGCAGCAATCTTCTATCCACAAAAAGGAACATCCCTCTTGCGAAAATAAGCTTTTAAAAAGGACATTTTATCTCCCCTCCGAGGTCAGGCTTATGACCAATGTGGCATGGGAGGAGATAACATCGTCTGAAACTTCAAGAAAATTAATCAAATCAATATCCGATGCATCCCCTTCCCGTGCCATCTTGCCAGCCCCTGCCCTGGAACGGGGAGAGAAATAATGCAATTGATCAACCACAAATTTTTCTAGCTCAGCAAAAAAAAGAACTTCTTCACAATATTTATAAAATAAAATAAGTGGAGATAACAACCGACACGGGAAAATTTAACAATCTAATATTCTTTGCTCTCACAGTATTCTCTAACAATTCTAAATGTTGATGCATTACATAAGAATTTTTTATACCCAACGAGTCAGCAGACTGAAGCGAGTCAACCTGCTCCTCCAACCTATCCAGCCGCTGGGCTATAAGGGCCAATTGCTCGTCCATAGCCTTAGACATACTAACCACTTGCTCAGAAAAATTAATAGTTTGTTCCATAAAGCCTTGTAATAGGGAATTAGTTTTGATACTTACCTCCAGATGTCCATCAACATAACATCCACCACTCCACCATCTGAAACCGAAGGGGGAGGCACCGAATGACAAATCACTTTTAAATCCTCTGGAAAACCACTAAGCAAAGTCTGCAGTGGACCCAGAGAGGCCTGATCCTTGGCCGCGCTAGGATCCATTAAGGGAGCCACAAGGTTCCCATCCAATACTACTTGGACTAAACTACAATTAGGAGGAGGTGTCCGAACTATAGGACTTAAAGAAGCACCAGATAACATTGAGGGGGATTCAAATGGAGTTACTCCAGAAGCAACCGTAGAAACTGAAAGCACAATTACATGTGGGTCCAGGGGCCCAGAAATAGCCTTTGGCATCGAAGACAAAGTTACACCAGGTTTCTTCTTCAATGGCTTAACTTTCCCCTTACCCCCTCTATGGGGCATTCCTATGGTGAAACTCAGGGGCCCTCAGGCCCCGAAGTGGCCCTGAAGAGGTACCAAAGGGGCATACCCCTTTGGGCATGCGACCGCAGCCACAAAAAGCTGTGTTGTCTTTTCAATTATCCCGGAGTGCCCAAGAAATATGTCACCAGAGGGCCGCCCCATCCAAGGAGCCTCTCTCCAGAGTTAGCACTGCTCCTGCAACGTCAGCAACAGGGTCTCCACTACCAGGAAAGTATGCTCCCCCACCATGGCACAGTTTCTAACACCAAAATAAAATTCCTAACAGGAGCTCTACAGGTCAAACAATGGTAAGGATTTGAGGGTTTATTTTTATTAATTTGCTAGCTCTCTGACTGGGAGCTCTTAAAAGGGTTTTGTATATTTTTAAAGCAAAGTTACATTCTTTTTGGTGCTTTAGTAGATATTTCCTTGAGCAGAATAGGTTGTTGAACTCCAGTATCCTTCTCAGCTTTGGGAACTACTGACACCTAATCAGGAGTTAGTGGGCCTGATTACCTGAGAGAAGCTGAGGCCTGCATAAAAGGCTCCAGAGCCCTGCCCTGTTGAGGCATTCCTAACAGGGGCTCTACAGGTCAAACAACGGTAAGGATTTGAGGGTTTATTTTTATTAAATTGCTAGCTCTCTGACTGGGAGCTCTTAAAAGGGTTTTTGTATATTTTTAAAGCAGTTACTTTCTTTTTGGTGCTTTAGTAGAAATTTCCTTGAGCAGAGTAGGTTGTTGAACTCTAGTAACCTTCTCAGCTTTGGGAACTGCTGACACTTAATCAGGCGTTAGTGGGATGGGAACAGCTGGGGGATGTAGAAAAACAATGGGCAAAACTGAAAGGGGATATTTTAAGGGCAACTAACCTTTTTGTTAAAATGGTAAATAAAGGTAAAAGGAAAAGGAGACCGCGATGGCTTTTGAAAGAAGTAGCTGAAAAAGTGAAGAAAAAGAGGGAGGCCTTCATGAAATACAAGAGATCACAGAGAGAGGAAGACAGGCATCCATATTTGGAAAAACTTAGAGAAGCTAGCAAAGTAGTCAGGAAGGCAAAGATTCAAAAGGAGGAGGAAATAGCCAATGCAATAAAATGGAGGGATAAGACATTTTTCAGATATGTTAGTGAGAAGAGGAAGGGCAAAAGTGGTATTGTCGAACTCAAGGGGGCAGGGGAGGAATATGTAGAAGCTGATAAGGATAAAGCGGAATTGCTTAACAAATATGTCTGTTCTGTGTTCACAGATGAAGAAGCAGGAGCAGGACCTCAGAAAACACCTACAAACAGGAACAGAAACGAGGGACATCTTGAACAATTTTCAGAAGACTGTGTTCGTGAGAAACTAGCTAAACTTAAAGTAGACAAAGCGATGGGACCGGATGGGATACACCCTAGAATACTGAGGGAACTTGGGGACGTTCTAGCAACTCCACTGACTGACATTTTCAATGCCTTGTTGGAGTTGGGAGTGGTGCCAAAGGACTGGAGAGAGGCTCATGTGGTGCCTTTACACAAAAGCGGAAGTAAGGATGTGTTTGAAAACTACAGGCCGGTTAGTTTAACTTCGGTGGTGAGTAAATTATTGGAAACGCTGCTGAAAGAGAAAATAGTGAGGTTTCTGGAGTCCAGCGGATTACAGGATCCGAGGCAGCATGGATTCACCAGAGACAGGTCTTGTCAGACAAATCTGATTGATTTCTTTGACTGGGTGACCAGGGAGTTGGATCGAGGGAGAGCCCTAGATGTGGTGTATTTGGATTTCAGCAAAGCCTTTGACACTGTTCCTCACAGGCGACTTATAAACAAACTGAGCACCCTAGGGATGGACCCTTAAAGTTACTGCTTGGGTTAAAAATTGGTTGGGTGGGAGACGACAAAGAGTACAGTTAAATGGAGCTCACTCTGAGGAGAAGGATGTTACCAGTGGTGTGCCCCAGGGATCTGTCCTTGGTCCGATTCTTTTTAACATCTTTGTTAGTGATATAGCGGAAGGGCTGTCGGGTAAGGTTTGCCTCTTTGCAGATGATACCAATATCTGCAATAGAGTAGACACCCAGGAAGGTGTAGATAACATGAGGAGGGATCTAGCTAAGCTTGAAGAATGGTCTAGAATTTGGCAGCTGGGATTTAATGTTAAAAAATGTAAGGTCATGCATTTGGGCTGCAGCAATCCAAGAGAGCAATATAGTATAGGGGGTGAAGTACTTTTGTCCACTAAAGAAGAGCGGAACCTAGACGTGGTTGTGTCTGATGATCTTAAAGTAGCTAAACAGGTAGAAAAGGCAACGGCAAAAGCTAGAAGGATGCTTGGATGCATAAGGAGAGGAATGGCTAGCAGAAAAAAGGAGGTGATAATGCCTCTGTATAAGTCTTTGGTGCGACCTCATTTGGAGTATAGTGTGCAATTCTGGAGACCGCACCTTCAAAAGGATGTGAACAGGATGGAGTCGGTGCAGAGGGTGGCTACTAAAATGATTAGCGGTCTTCATTATAAAGCATATGAGGACAGACTTAAGGATCTTAATATGTACACCTTAGAGGAAAGGCGGGATAGAGGTGATATGATTGAGATTTTTAAATACCTCCGTGGCATAAATGTTCAGGGAGAGAGCCTCTTTCAATTGAAAGCAAGTTCTGCTATGAGGGGACATGGGATGAGGGTGAAGGGAGATAGATTCAGGAGTGATATGCGGAAATATTTCTTTACGGAAAGAGTAGTGGATCCGTGGAATAGTCTCCCAGTGGAGGTTGCAGAGATGAGGACAGTAACTGAATTCAAAAAAGCATGGGACAAACACAGAGACTCTCTAAAGGTAAAAAGGGGACTGTTGTAGTTGTTGATATGGAAGGACAGACTAGATAGGCCATGTGGTCTTTTTCTGTCGTCATATTTCTATATTTCTATTTTGTATTAGAAAATGTGCTGTGGTTCTATTTTTCTTTTTCTCCCTTAGTGTGTGAGCATCTTACATCTCTGTGCCTGGTATTGTTTAGGGGGACAGGTGTCAGTATTTGTTTTAATCTTAGAGTGGCAGGCTAAATAATTAAACAGCTACAGTCCTGGTTGCATTTTAATTATACAGTACAGCCTGGTACTATGTCCCTTTCCTTTTTTTTGACAAAGCCACTGAATAAGAACCTCTGTTCCCTCTTGGAGTATTTTGGGGGTGCCAGCTCATCCCTCACCTGTATGTTTTTTAAAATGAACTATAATGAGTATTAAATTATATGCAAATTTGCAAATGATATGCAAATATGCCCCCCCCCCCCAAATGAAGCCATCAATGCCCATGTCAAAGCAGCACTGAAAGCATTATCAAAGAACAAAGCACCGGGCATAGATGGCATTCCCATAGAAGTATTACAGCAATCATAGGCAGCTGTTACCAGGCTCTGCCAGGAAATTTGGAAGACAACATCATGGCCAACTGACTGGAAAAGGTCTGTGTTTATACCAATACTGAAGAAAGGTGATCCAACTGACTATGGAAATTATCACACAATCACTCTGATCTCACATGCCAGCAAGATTCTACTCAAGATCATTCAACGGAGACTACAACCATACTTGGAATGAGAACTGCCTGAAGTGCAAGCAGGGTTGAGGAAAGGGTGAGGAACAAAAAACATCATTGTGGATGTGAGTTGGATTCTTGAAAGACAAAAGAATACCAAAATATATATATGTGTTTTATTGACTATAGCAAGGCTTTTGACTGTGTATGTAAACCATAAGAAACTCTGGGCCACATTAAGAAACATGGGTATACCAAAACACCTGACAGTTCTCTTGCACAACCTTTAAATTGATCAAGAAGCAACAGTTCAAATGGAACAAGGAGAAACAGATTGATTTTAAATCACCAAAGTTGTACAGTACTTTCCTCCTACCTAATTTATTTGCAAAACAAATCAGCAGAGAAGCAGGACTGTATGAAGACAACCAAGGTGTGACGATTGGTGGAAGACTCATCAACAACCTTCATTATGCTGAAGATGATATGACACTTTTGCTTCTCAAGATCAAGGAACATATTCTTAAAATGGGCTTGCACCTTAACATAAAGAAGATAAAAGAACCTGACAATTGGCAAAATCAAAAAGTTCATCTTGATGGAGAAGAGATTGAAATGGTTGACATCTTTAACCTACTTGGATCAATAATCAATAAAGAAATGACAAGCAGTCAAGAAATCCAATGTATTGCACTTGGCAGAAGGGCTATGAAGGACCTAGACAAGATTCTGAAGAGCAGAAATGTCTCTCTCCATACAAAGATTTGACTTGTCCAAGCCTTGGTAGTTTCAATAACATCCTATGGATGCGACATTTGGACAGTGAAAAAGATAGTTAGGAAAAAAATTGATGCCTTTGAATTATGGTGTTGGCAAAGAATACTGTATATACCATGGACTGCCCAAAGAACAAACCAGTCATTACTAGAGGAGATCAAACCTAAGCTTTCTTTAGAAGCTCAGATGACAAGACTTCAAATTTAATACTTTGCACATATCATGTGAAGAGAGAGATCATTAGACAAAGACATCATGTTTGACAAAGTTGAAGGTCAACTCAAACAGGAAGGACAGCAATGAGATGATTGATACAATAACAGCAGCTATGGATGCCATTCTATCAACAATGAGCTGCCTGACTGAAGACCGAACAAAGTTTAGGACAACTATCCAGAGGGTCGCTATGAGTCAACACTGACTCGACAGCACTTAACAACAACATACACTTCACCTGGATGCTGATCTATTTTAGTGACCTTTTTACTCCAAGAAAAGTTAAAATTATCATACTGAGAAAAGAACATAAGCCTTTGTATTTGAGTTTCTGCACTTAAAATACTATGGATGGTCATTACTAAGCTGCAGTAAGATATCTCATTTTACTGCAGCGATATTTCTGAGAGGCAGCTTGTGGAGCATGCAAGCCAGGAAGCTATCTTGCCCCTATTCCCTCTCCGACTTTTCCTGCATGGCCAGAGCAGCAGTATGGGGAGAGCTGGCAGGGGCAGGCCAAGGTGACAGAACCAATTCAGGTCACAGCCCTCTATGTCCTGCAGGGTCAGGGGGAACATGCTGCTTATTCCATCTTTAACCAGGCAATCAGGGTAAGAAACCCCCCTCCCCAGAGGCAGGTAGGTCCCTGCCACCCAGCTTTGGGTCAGGTGGTGGGGAAACAGAGGATTGGCACTGTAGGAGTCAGGGGGGCCTGTGAGGAGGATGTCCCCCATGGGTCTGCAGGGGCATACCAGGCCCAATTTTGTATTCCACAGGAACATTTGGCTCCCACATTACAGAATCAGGTCCTAACAGGCCCATCCTGCTCAGGGCTCTCTGGATGGCACAGACATGCCCCTTTCTGAATCAGGCTCCATGAGCCCTAAATCAGGCCTTCTATCTTTTACTTAACAGATTTTTTTATACCACTTCATCAAAGCTGTTTACATTGTAACTTAAACTTGGTAAAGTGCATTAAACAGGGACATTGATAACTTGGATTCTTCTGAGGCAATGGAGGGTTAAGTGACTTGCCCAAAGTCAGAAGGAGTGATAGTGGGAACTGAACCCTGGTTTCATGGTTCCCAAGTCAGTGCTCTAACCACTGGACTACTGCTCCATTCCACAGAGGACCAGTAAACATACTGTAAGAACATAAGATATGCCATACTGGGTCAGACCAAGGTCCATCAAGCCCAGTATCCTGTTTCCAACAGTGGCCAATCCAGATTACAAGTACCTAGCAGTGGTTGAATAAATTAACACCCATGAAACCCTTACCCCTGACCTTTCTGGAAAGAACACCCTCCACAGTATCTCTTGGCAGGAACAACCCCCCACCCCATCTTACTTCACCCCCCCCCCCCCCAATCCCCTTCGGCACCTACTGAGGTTTCCCTGGTGTCCAGTGGCTGAACAGTAGCAATTCTCAGTTGCTATTGCCCCCATTGACTGCCACTATGAAAATAGCAGCACTCAACTCCAAGTTACAGTCTCGTAGCGCTTCTGCTAGGGTTAAGCTGCCAAACGTGTGTGGGGAGTAAGGGTGGGGGGAGAGTTGTTCCTGGCCTGAAGGAGACGGTTTTAACCTTAGAAAGCTAGTCTAAAAATATATTAAGTTAATCCAATAAGGTTTCATCTTATTTTCTTTTTTTGTTTCTCTTCTTATTTTACTTTTTCTCTCTTCGCGTTCCTGTTCAGTTCTTTCCTCTTCCCCTTCCGTCCCTCCCTCTGATCCTTTTCCTCTGTTATGTGGTGTTCCACAGGGTTCTGTACTTGCCCCTCTTCTTTTTAACCTTTTTCTTGCCCCCCTCACCCTTCAGATCCAGCAAACTGGGATTAGTGCTTTCTATTATGCTGATGATATTGTCCTCCTTCACCATACTTCCCAATCTCACCCTGATCTTTCTCCACTTAATTCTTGTCTCTCCATGGTTGCTAATTGGTTATCACAAAACTGCCTTCACCTTAATCTCGCAAAGACCACAGCTATTTGGTTCTCTCGCAGTGGTTCTCCTCCCTCCCTAGCCCCTTCTTTCTCGGGTTCCTCCGTCCCACTAGTCTCTTCTTTCCGCTACCTTGGCGTTATTTTCGACTCCCACCTTTCTTTCCACGACCATATTTCTCACGTCGCTAAAACTTCCTTCTTTTTCTTACGTCAAATTCGTGCTGTTCGGCCTTTTCTCACTCCTCCTGCACTTGCCACCTTACTTCTCTCCTTGGTTATGTCCCGTGTCGATTTTGCTAATTCCCTTTTTCTTGGTCTACCTAAGTCTCAACTATACTGTCTTCAACGTATTCAATACACTGCCGCTCGCATTGTCACCCATTCTTCCATTCGTGATCATGTTTCACCCCTTCTCTTCCGTCTCCACTGGCTGCCCCTACCTTTTTGCTTTCACTACAAACTGCTTACTTTGGTCCATCGAGCTTTTCACACTAACATCCCGCAATATTTGGCCGATCTCCTCACTTATCACACCCCTAGACGCACACCTCGTTCATTCCACCTCAACCGCC
The DNA here is from genome assembly GCA_033557465.1 of Ichthyophis bannanicus. NCBI lineage: Eukaryota > Metazoa > Chordata > Amphibia > Gymnophiona > Ichthyophiidae > Ichthyophis > Ichthyophis bannanicus. The sequence continues at coordinate 160,703,340 of CM066038.1, read as the reverse complement.
TTACTCTTCCTTCCCCTTCTTTAGCACACCTCCAATCTACCCGTTCCTCCGCCTTCTTTTTCACAGCCCCTGCCCTCTGGAATTCCCTTCCCCCCTCCCTTCGGCTTGAACCTCACCATCCTACCATCCTTTAAATGTAATCCCCACCATCCTTTAAATGTAATCTTAAAACCCACCTCTTCTCCCTTGCCTTTGACCTTCCCTCCCCTTTTGTATGAGCTATTTCTTGCAGTCTGTGTTGTGTTCTTTAACCCCCTCTTTTCTATTAAGATTGTATTTCCTTTCTTCTTTTCTGGCTATGGTTTTATGATTGTTTTTAATTATTTTTTTGATTGTTTTATGTGCTTTTTATATTGTAAACCGCTCTGATCTTCTTGAATGGGCGGTATATCAAATTTTAATAAACATAAACATACTTCACAAAAAGAAAAATTTCCCTTTGAAAATTAGCTCAGGAAATGAAGGCACACCAACCTGCTCTTACTATTTGTACAGGCACTTTCCCCATAAAAATTTAACAGGCATATTTTTGGAAACCCAAACTTGTGACTGTAATTGCACTCTCCACCTCAAACCTGCCCCAGTGAATAGCTTCAAAATATAGGCGTAAATGTATGTGTGTATGCACTCTATGCAGGGATGTGTGCACATGTGTGTGTCGGACAGCTTTCAAAAGTCCCATTTCTGCGCATAAAAGTTTATTTTATGTGTAGAAATACCTTTGAAAATGTTCCTCAATATTAAAGAGAATTGTTTTCAAAAAGCCCATGGAATTTTTCCTTACAAAATCCTGCAGGATACACTGCTTTAGGGATTTTTTTTTAAACCACACACTTTGTAGGTGCAAAAAATACAAATTAAACAACGCGTGGAGATTACTAAATGAAATCCCCACAAGTATACACCAGGCTAGTACACGCCAGACCTACCCACAGCTCTGCCCTTAACCCCATACTTTTTCCAATGGAGAGGGTGGGTGAATTTTAAAGGGGCCTTCTCTACAGGTAAACATCCATTTACTTGCAGAGCATTCTTTTGCAAATTGCCCTATTAATGTCTCATAAAAAACAGAAACAGACAAATGTGTGCGATTAAAGCATATGGGAAACTCGTGTCCTTTCTAGATGGTTATGCCCCACCCATTGGCTAGCATCCAGACTCCATCTGTTAAGAGCTAACAGATCCGGGATTCCCACGATTTCCATTTAACAGTAGACTTCCAAGACAGACAGATGGCCTAAGGCTTGTCTGCGTGGCCACCTAAATAGTTGGAAAGAATAGAGGAGCAAAGGGGTAACATTTTTTTGCATCCTGCTCTTCAGCACTAGAATTCCAACAGCGAGTTGAAGGCTGTAAAATCTGAAGCTTTAGTACATCTTTTGCAACAGATTAGCACGATAAAACCATAAAGGTAAGGCTTCATTGAGCCAAATGATTGAATAGCTCAGAGTTTTAACCTATGAGGTAAATCCTTAGCATCCCAACAAGTCTGAGCACTGCCTCTTCACTGCTGAAGAATATCATTGCCAGTTCCAAGAAACAGATCTGAAAGAATGTATTTGTCTTAGATGTCTTCACAGTAACGTATGCTTAAACGTGCTCATTTGACCAAACAGGAATTCCTTCAGCATGCAGTATACAGGATACAGTGACTGTTCGCTACACAACATCGGTCCATTTTTACAAAGATATGAAGTAGAGGGGAAGGGACCTGCCCATCCTGTACAATGAAATCACTGCACACATTTTTAACCATACAAATCAGGAGCTCACCTAGTCACATTTCAGCATTCATCCCAGCAGCCCAGACTAGTCCGAGCAGAGAGATTTCAGGCATCCCATTAATAGAACCGGCCCAACCATGAGGCAAAACGAGGGAGGCAGCCTCTGAGAGGCAGTGAAGAACAGCAGCAGTCAAGCAAAACAATAGATTCTGACGGCCAGACAAACGCAAAGAGCCACCAGCAAATTCTTTTACCTACAGGGAGAGAGAGCACGCATACAGACAAAGCAATGTGTAATTTTTAAAAGTATCGGGGCCAATAGTCATAAAGGGTTTAGCGGGACCCATTAACTGGCTATCTAGACAGTGCCGCTGAATATCTCCACGGACCGCAGTGGTCGCGGCAGCTAGTCAGTCAGCAACAATACTGCATTGAGCCACTAATCAGATTGCTAAACCACATAAAGTTAGGACAAGTCAATGGTTGTCTTATCTTTATGCAATTTAGCTAGCTTATTAGCGGCTCAATATCGCCACCACTACAATCGCCAGTGAAATCAGATATCTCACAAAAGATCTCTAAAGGCAAAATGTGGACTATAATAGTTGATATGAAAGGGCAGACTAGATAGGCCATGTTCCTGTTTCTATATTCAGTACCGGATGGTGGATAGATTGCATGGTGGTGGTGTATATGTGGTTTTACTTTCAGCGGTGGCCGCTGCCATTGACTATCGACCCCATTATTCCAACTATTCATTTTTAGAAGACTATTGTGGGAGGACCTTTTGATGATCATGATTATTGAGTTTAATTATGAAAATCTCGGGCAGGCAGGTAAGGCTGAAGGTTTGTCTAGGACACCCAATACACTTGTACCGGCCCTGATCATCAAATACAATATTTTAGTCACATTAACATACTTTGTTTAAATATAGAATCCTCCAACAAAACTAGTGTGGGGTCCAAATCACCTCCTATGCAGTATCTAGAGTTAGTCAAGTTATTGCTCAAGTGTATTGAAAGTTTTAATGTTTCTTATATTCCAAATACAATGTGGGGGCCTTTCTTTACCGCGTTAGACAATTCTTTAACTACTTAAGCAAATTATTTAATGCTGCTAGGAGGTGACTGGAACATGCAGTAGAGAGGTCATCAAAATTTTCAGTGCCGCGATGAGATGTTCTGATGATCTGTCTGCCTGTGCTGCGGAATATAACTGGATAACAAAATGAAGTGATCGGATTAACTTTCCGTCAGCTCTGCTGGTGCTCAGACTTGATATTCAGCTAGCTAAACTCTTACTATACTTCTAGAAGGCTTCCATCTACATCTCCTTGGTGGTGGCTAAATATTTTCTACGATCCACATAAAATTAAAATGATCAGAGGGGGGAGGGAAATTTCAAAAGCACATCTTGGCCCATATCCTGACTCTAACCAGCACTGCAACTGATTCAAGTGGTTTCCTCCTTTTTATATGCAGAACCGTAAGGTCTTTATTGCGTTCACTAGTACTTTCAGAATTGGATTTTGGAGATAATTTGCTTTGCGGCATTCAGTAAGCACCTCTGAAGAGGCTTCAAAATACACGCAAGACCAAGAAGGTTGACCACATAACTCCCCTATTAGCCACAGAACAGGATCCTTTTATAAATTCTCTTACTTATACACCATGCCTTGCATTCAGGCCAGAGCTGGTCCATCCATTGAGTGAGAATGTTGTTCGCACAGGGCCTTGCGTGAACTTCATTCCACAGAGTTTGTAATGTGACTTAGAGGCAGCCGGTGACGCCAGAGGCCCTGGCTTGCCTCTGCAAAGTGCTGGAGTGAAGAGCAGCGTGCTCCATTATTCGTGCTGTGAAGCCCGCTAAGTGCCAGGAAACAAGAAATAACCTTTAACCTTTCCCAGCACTCAGCGGGCTTCACATGAACACAGTGAGAGTGAAGGAGCATGCTGCTTTTCAGTCCAGCACTGTGCAGAGGCGAGCCAAGGCCTCTGGCATCCATGGCGCCATTGTAAGCCGCTCAAACAGGAGGGGGGGTAGGGCTCTTCAGGGTTGTGGTGGGGGCTAGGATAGGACTGGAAATAGCTGATGGGGGGCAAGGATAGGTCTGAAAATGGGCTGATATGAGGCTTGGACTGGAAATGGGCTGATGGGAAGCTGGGATAGGACTGGAAATGGCTGATGGGAGGCTAGGAATGGAAATGGGCTGATGGGGGGGGGCCAGGATAGGACTGGAAATGTGCTGATGCAGGGTTTGGACTGGAAATGGGCTGATGGGGGGCTGGGATAGGACTGCAAATGGCTTATGGGGGAAGCTAGGATTGGAAATGGGCTGATGGGGGAGCTTGGACTGGAAATGGGCTGATGGGAGGCTAAGATAGGACTGTAAATGGCTGATGGGGGGCTAGGAATGGAAATGGACTGATGTGGGCTGGGATAGGACTGTAAATGGGTTGATAGGGGGTTGGACTGTAAATGGGCTGATGGGGGGCTGGGATGGAAGTGGGCTGATGGGGAACTGGGATAGGACTGTAAATGGGCTGATGGGGGGCTGGGATAGGACTGCAAATGGCTTATGGGGGAGACTAGGATTTGAAATGGGCTGATGGGAGAGCTTGGACTGGAAATGGGCTGATGGGGTGTGCTAGGAGTAGAAATAAGCTGATGCAGGGGATGTGAGAATGGGACTAGAAAGGAGCGGATGCTGGGTGGGGATGGAATTAGAAGGGAGCTGATGTTGGGGGGAGGATTAGAAGGGGATGGGACTGAGGGAGTGAGTATGGAGAGGAGAAAAGTTATTTTGTGTGGGAGGGAAGAAAAATCTATGACTGGCGGGTATTGGGAAAGTAAGTGGAGATTGAGGATGGAAGGGTGAAATTTGAGTGGATGAAAAAGAAATAAAGAAAGAAATGGAGGAAAGAGCAAAAGGGGAAAATCAGTATGTTTATTTATTTATTTAGTATACTGCTACTTTCAGCAATGGTTTGATTACAGATTGGAAATTGTCAAATCATGACAGGAAATTTTTGAGGTATAAACACATTGATTAGACAGGAAAGCACAGCACACAGAGAACTATTTTACAGGGAACATGGGCTATGGAGGGTTAAGTGGCTTGCCCAAGACCACAAGGAGCACCTGTGGGACTAGAAACCCCAGTCCTTCCAGCCCAAGGTTGCTGTCCTCTAGTGGGATTTGAACCCCCAACCTTCCAGCCTGAAGTACCTTGCCCCAACCACTAGGCCACTCCACTCCTCCAGATGTTAAAGCAGATGTAGAGAGAGAATGGGAAAGAACTAGAAGAGAGAAGAAAGGACAAATGGATAGCAGAGAATGGAGAGTTAGCAGAAGACACGAAGAAACCAGAAGAAAGTGACAGGAGCAATTGCAACTGAGAAATAAAATGCCCAAACAACAAAAGATAGAAAAATACTTTTTATTTTGAATTTATTAACTGGAATATGTCAGCTCTGGGAAATGTGCATCGTTAATGTCTTTGTGTTTTTATTTATTGTTTTTCTATACCGCGCTATTTATCATCAGCGCGGTTCACAGGCAACAAAAATTGTGCAATGCAGAACACTCTAACATTGGACTTACAATAAACAGGGAGTTTAAAACATGGTGAACAGGTGAACTATATACAAATTAGTATCAAGGTTTTACATGTGATTTGGCATTATTTACAAATTAAACAGTATGACTATATACACATACATAATTGTATGTCGCAGAGTTATGGACAGCTCGTCTGTGGTTACCAGGGGGTGGGGGGGGATTATCGGGGGGGGGGTAGCTTAAGTGATCTGATTACTGTGTGTGAGGTGGGTACTCTGTGGGAGCTGACTTGGGTCGAGGTGCGGGTGGCTAAGTGATATTGTCTGCATTGGAAAAGTACTGAAGAAAGAGATGATGTTTGAGTGCCTTCCTGAACTGGGAGAGGTTGTTTATGGCACGAATGACTGGTGGCAGGGTGTTCCAGCAAGAAGGTGCATATAGTGCAAAGGCACGGTTTCTTGTAGCCTTGGAGCATTTGGTGATAGCTTTTGGGAGAAGTATGGTGTTGTTGGCGGCTGATCTCCTCAATCTGTTGAGGGGGGTGGTCTGGACAAGGTCTGAGAGGGAGATGGATGTGCATTTGTTGATGGCCTTGAATGTCATTGTTAAGATCTTAAAATTAATCCTGCAGTGGACCGGAAGCCAGTGCAGATGTTTTAGGATTGGGGTGATATGGTACTTTCTGGATGCTCCGTAGAGGGTTCTGGCTGCCGTGTTCATTGCGAGCTGCAAGGGGTTCAGCGAGCTCTTCGGGAGGCCGTGCAGTATGGAATTGGTGTAGTCAAAATGAGGCATTATTAGTGCTTGAAAGACTGTTCGGAAGTCTTTTGGCTCTAGTATCTGTCTCATGTGACGTAGTATCTGAACTTTGTGGTAAATCACCTTTACCGTATTGCTTATCTGGGCATTCATGTTAAGACGCTGGTTGAGTGTTACACCAAGATATCGTATCGTCGTTTTGGTGAGGAGCTCTGCATTGTGTACCTTCAGTGATGAGGGTGGAGTGAATACCTGGTCTCTGCTGATGAATAGGACCTCCGTCTTTTTGAAGTTTATTTTGAGCTTCTGTGTTTGTAGCCAGTCTGTGACTGCATCGAAGCATGTAGACAGCCGAGAGAGGTCTGGGTTTTCTTGGCAGTGTGACTGGAAGAAGAGGGCCAGGCCTTTCCTCTGAGGCAATAAGAGGGTTAAGTGACTTGCCCAAGGCTACAAGGAGTGTCAGTGGGAACTGAACTGTGGTTTATTTGGTTATTAAGCCAGAACTCTAACCACTAGGCTACTCCTCCACTCCTAGACTAGGTATTGCCTATGTTTTACTCTGTTGTGTAATGTGACTGTCCTTCATTGTTTAAGTCTTTGAAAGTATAATTTGTCTTATCGTTCCTTTTCTTTATGTATTAATACTAGAATTTTGTAAACCGCTTTGAAGCCAATCAGCAAATGATAGTATTTCAAATATATGAATGAACTAAACTCAACTATACAAAGCCTGGTTGGCCAGGCTGGGGAAAATGATCGCTCCAGCCCATGCCAGGCAACAACTTGGTAGTTAGATTCTGAACTCTTTGCAACTTTTTCATCAACTTCTTCAACAACTCTAAGTAAACGATGTAACAGTAGTGCAGGCATCAGGTTATGGTGGCATGAATGATGGACACAAAATGTGATTTATCAAACAACATTAGTTGCCTCAGCTCAAAACAGAAACTTCACACCATGCTAGAAACTCATTGATCAATCATCAAGCTTCTATCAGTCTTTATGTCCAGATTGACCACCTGATCCCAAACTTCCAATAAATGGTTATCAGTACTGACCACTGCCTCTCATACCTCACCTCTTCTTTCCACATCCACAAAGCTGTTTTAGAGGGATTTAATTGTCAGCCAAATCATAATAACTTTCATTTATTTCCCCTCTGTAGTATCTGCACCTTGTTTCTCTGAGGGAGCAAAAAATCGTTCATTATGTTTCTATGCAATCGTTGGGAAATATAACCTGATTTCATTCAATGCCTGATATTTATGATGCAAATTGCATTTGTTATAACTTGTATAATCATGCTTCTGTGGTGGCTATAAATAAAATGTTCACCAAAAAAAGGTTTATGAGTTACTGTGCATTTTCATAAACTAAATCCCTCATATTCTCTCTCTTACTCCCTCCATATCTAATACCATGTGACTTACGATAACCCAGATACCTATATATAGTTCTCCCGTCGGCTGTACATGTCAGGTTCTGTAGCTATTCCAAGGACACCAGCAGAGAGAAAGTACAAGGGGGTACAATATTTGTGTAACTTGCCAGAAGGCACACGTTTGAACCGTTAAAAAGATTTAATTTATGTTGTATTTAGCTGGCGCCTTTCCAGCATTAGTTGAAGGCAAGTTACATTCAGGTACCGAAGTTATTTCTCTGTCCCCAGAGGGCTTACAATCTAAATTCGTAGCCGAGGCACTGGAGGGTTAGTTCAGACGTTTTGATAAATCAGGAAGTGTGTCTGTTGTAGAGTATTCTCCAGCAAAATATGGCAGACTTTGTGTTTGCCTGCTGCCTATTTCTTAATTTAGCAGTAAGGCATCACATGACAACCAACACTAACCTTGATCTATAGGAGGGCTCCTTCCTCTGCCCCATCCCCCACCCCCGCGATCCCTGGGGTCAAGGAATCCACAGAGTAGGAACAGTGCCAGTCCAACAATTAGGCAAACTAGGCAGTTGCCTGGGGGGGGGGGGGGGAGCAAAGAGCAGGGCATTCAAAGCTAAACAATTCTGACAGGCGGGAGGGGGCATAAGGCTTAAGGTTTGCCAAGGGCGCCAACAGCTTGAATCAACTCTGGGGCCGGCCCTGAGAGAGAATGAGATTCAAATACAAATGACTGCAGAGTACTCGTCCTATAATGATTTATGTATGACTAAAGAAGCTAGGAAGACCCAGAGCTATACTAGTTTGATTGGATCGTCTTCACTGACAGAATGCTGCTTACTTCCTCTCCTCTCCTCTTAATAGACTTGTTCCATGATGGCCCTGAAAGGTGACATCTACAGCCTATCTATTAGTAAGCATATTTTTATGGCTTATTGTCAATTAGTGACAACACACCTAAAGGACCAGATTTAAGGTTGATCCAGGATATCTATTAATTCGCAGCCTCTACTCACAAAAGCCTAAGAGCAACAAATGGCATTCAGCAATAGTCATCTTTTATTGCATAATACAAATGCAACACAGTTGGTTTCTGTAGACTCGAGGGAGGACATAGGAACAGCCTCCCATAGAACTAGGACCTCTATGCTCTGCCTCTATAAATTGCTTACATCACATAAAGGGGAAATTATTTTGTTCCTATCATCTGTAGGTGATCAGATATTTGGGTGAGGACAGTGCAAACTTTAGGCACATTTCGTTTCAAATGCCAAGTGTCTTGATTTATTTGCAAAGTCTTCTGAGGCTATGCTTTCTATTGCTCCTTATCTATGTCTGTCCTGTGAAGAGCCTGAATGCAGCTGGCACTTTGAAAATAAGGAGTGGAAAGAATGGACAGCAATAGACTGCTCGATGGAGCTTTGACTTGAAGGGGTTCTTCCCCAGCCTGGTTTCCTGTATCTTTGTTCTCACCTGCTGGGACTCGCTCAGGAGCAAGCTGAAGATGTCCATCATGGCCCTCAACTTCCTTCTCTTTATCCTCCATTTCCATTGCTGAGGAGGATTAAGCTACTTTGAAACCAGATACAAAGAATGGCCTGATGATTTGACATCTGTTGAAGAAGAGGAAGGATATATAAGGGTCAATGCCCTGAAATGTAGAATCTATGAAGAGAATATCCTGACGTTTTGAGCCCGTTTCCTAGGTCAGTCTAATGTCTGCTTGCGATGGTGTGCACTGTATGAGATATGAAAGGAGACAGCTTTTAGAAACTTTCACCCAAACTCTGGGGCTCTTATTTAGTTCTCGGAATTGCTTCCTGATTTCCCATGTTTCCATGAAAAGGCCTCTGTATCTGATGGTCCTTGAGATGAGTAAGATCCATCTCATAACCCCCTTGGTGTATGATACCTCTATATCCCCATCCCACAGTTGTGATGGCATATAGTGAAAGCACCTGGCTGCTAAGTGTGTGTGGGCAAACTATTCATTTCATTCCATTCTGTTTTGCATTATTCTATTTAATTGCTTTGTTTTTCATTTGTATTATTCCATTTTGCTTTGTGATAGCATGCAATTTCATAATAGCATGCACTATTTATTTACTTATCTATTTATTCATAAAATATTATATATCACCAATGAAAAACAAGGAGGTCTGCAACAAAATAAAATAATACATAAATAAAACAATATAAACACAAGTTGAAAAGTGCATGCTGTAAGCATTGCAAAAAGGCACATTTCATTGCTGGAGTGCATGATTGCCATGTGAGTTCATGAAGCATTTAAGACTTGCAAGAGGATTAATGAACTTACAGCGTGACAAGATAGTGCATTTTCCCTTCCTCCCTCTGCAAACTCATACATGCTGGAGGGGGGGGGGGGCAGGAAGAGATGAAGAGACAAGATAAAATGTGTCTCCTTGGGGCAGCAGGGGATATGGGACTGTATGAGGTATCTTTATGACTGGCGGCATCTATATATTTGTGTCTATCTTGAGATAGTGGGTGGGTGGGTTCAGGGGTGGGGTGTCTGTGTGTGTGCGTGGGATGTGTATATGCACATATTTGCATGTAGTACAGGGGTGAGGTATCTATGGGCGGTGTCTGCGTGTATGTATAGTGTGGGGCTGGTGTGTGTGTGTCTGTGTAGGGGGTGAGAGTGTGTGGGTGTGTGCACGCGTGTTTGGTCAGAGGGTGGAGTGTGTGTGCACATGTGGTGCAGGGGTGGGTGAGGTGCATGCATGTCTGATGCAGGGGGTGGGGTGTGTGCGTGTGTGTGCATGCCATTCATGAGTGTGGTGTCTATGTGAGTGAGCACATGTGGTGCGAGGGTGGGCTATGTCTGTGCGTGTGATACAGGGGGGGTACGTGTGTGTGTGTTTGAGTATGTGCATGAATGTGGTGCAGGTGTGGGGTGAGTATGTGCATGTGTGTGTCGAGCAAAGGTAGGTTGTCTGGATGGGTGTGTGCATGTAGTGCTAGGTTGGGTATCTGTGTGTGGTAGGTTGTGTGGGGAGGTGGGCATGTGTGGGGCTAGGTTGGGGTGTCTCTGTGGGAGGGGTGTTTATGTGCAGTGTGGGGAGTGTGGTGAAGGGGTGGGTGTTAGGATGGGTGATGCAGGGGTAGGATGTGTGGCCTGGCAGCTACATTCTGTCTTCATAGATACAGCTTTGTTTGCACATGAACAGACTGATGGATTGCCCCTCAACAACAGGCAATTTTGCCTGATGCAAAACATGCCTCATAAAAGTCATAATGCAATAAATAAAAGCAACCATTACCACATTCCCAGCTGTAAGGAAGCCCAGGACGTTTCTCTCGACCCCTGCTTCCACCATGTGTGAAAGTCATCTACCTCAACCTTACCATGGAAACAAAACAAGGCATGCTATCACAAACTGAGCTAAAATGACGCAGAAATGCATATCTTTACTGTTCTCGCTCTGCAGCAAGGGCAGACTTCAACTTGTTCCTGTCCCAGGACGGTCTCTTGCCTTTCCTCTGTGGCATAGAGCAGGATGAAGCATGGTCTTCCTCCTCTAGTCCCATTGTAATGATTGCCATCTTAGCTGCTTTTCCCAAATTAGTCATGTGCAATCTCTTTGTTTTTGTGTGTATGTGTGCGCAGTATTCTGGGACACTCCAAATTGCTGTCAGTCATGGCAATTTCAGGCCACATTTTACATCTTTGCCATTTAGCACTTCTTGCTGGACACTTTCCAGAAGAATACTGAGTAAGGCTCTAGGATCTGGTCAAGGAGAAGGTCATTCTCCGTGCTGAAGCAGATGTTGCAAATCTGTGGTCTGGATTAGGGTGCCCTTGAAGTGCTTAATGCCTGTGATGACCATTTAGACATTCAACAGTTTGTTGCTGGGGGAATTTCTTCCCTTAATACCTTTTCCTTCCTCTCCCCATTACATTTTTCTTCTAGGGGTATGCATTTGTGACCGTGCATTTAGTTCATCTGGGCACCTACAAATTTAAAGTGTACATAAATAACTTATATACGCACATGCCTAGGAGTTCAAGTACAATCAACTGCATGCATTTTTGAGTTCTTGCAAGCATACAATGTGAGCCGAAACAACAAATAGGTTAAACACATAAAATGTCCAGATATCAGGAAAACTGGGTTTTAAACGCGCATGAACCACATTTTCTTTTCTGTTTGTGCACACCCCATCCAACCATCCTATCTCTGTTCTTTCCTGTGCTCTTCCATCTCGTCTTCCCTCCTACAGCCCTGGTCTGGAGTTACGCATAGGCAATACAGACAACTGTCTAGGGCAGCAAATGTTGAAGGCATCAAATACTTAAGCTAAAGAGGGGCCAGCTCCCCTTGGCCAAGGTTTTTGCCAATGAAAAGCTGATTGGATTGCTTCCTGGGAAAGACAGCGTGGCGCGAAGATGCCAAGTACAATTACCATCAGCAGGACAAGTGAAAGGAAGGCAGGATGCCAAGGTCACTTTATTCCCCTGAAGCATGATGGCTTAAAATATTTTCAAAAAAATATTTTATGGATAGTAATGGTTATTCGCGTTAACTCCTTCTAAACACTTCTTTTTGGACATTCCCCTTGGTTTAGGAACATGCACTTCAAAGAAGCACTGTTGTGAAATTCTAACCTCCTACACTTCCGACCTTTCTACTCCTGTCTATAGGCACCGGTATCTTACATCCAGCCCTGCCTTTTCCTCTCCTAACTTTTATACCCTCTCCTCCTGTCCTCTTACACTCCTTTTACATACTCTCAAGCACAGACTCTTAGCCATTATTACTCTCCATCCTTGCATCAACTGTGCATACATGTTCTGCTCTAGCACATCAACAACAACAAAAAAGGTGAAGTAAAGCATGGAGCTGTTCACACTCCAGGAGACAAAAACAAGGGAAATGGTAAAGAATTAAACAAACAAACAGCACAGCTAGAACTCAGTTTCCTCTCTTTTCCAAGCCTGAGTCCAGTAGCTTGCCTCACAGCACTTGAAGGCCTGGTGTTTATCCTTTTCTTGAGGGTGTGAGGTGTCAAATGATATTTTCTGTGTCTCACTTCATCCACATGCCATGATATATTTCTTGTTATTTTGTGATAACCACGATACCATGCAATAATATGATAAAACTGCAATGCAGTATTTTTGCATATCGTTAATTTTGTACATAGTATTAATAATTTTGATTTGATCTCTTTAGATGATATACTGCTAGTTTTCTAAAACACCCATAGAAGCTTATCAAATTATCTCACCTTAGCATATCTACACTAAAGCATTCATTTTGGGTGTGGGAGAGTCCCAGTTACTCCAAAATAACTTTGAAAATCCACTTGTATTTGTTCATAGATTTGGTAGATGTCTGAAGTTGTTCATGATGCTAATTCCTCATTCATAAATAAACCAAGAGTTAATGGATATGTCACTTCTTTTTTAGGATAGCACAAATTCACAATGCTCAAATTATTTCCTTTGCCCTCATAAACATCCTTTGTTGGTGCTTTTGAAAACAAAAAGTCAAACATTGTTAAATTTAATCTACTGGCAACGTGCCCCAGAGGGATGCTAACAGTGAACTGTATGCTGGGATGACCTGCTCTTCAGCACCAAAGAAAAGATGTAAAATAAACTCAGAGAAGTTCTTTCCAAATCATAATGAAAAATGCCTTTAAAGAGTGATTTTATATAACAGGTTGACTATGTCAGTGCATCATTTATAAAGACACATAGGCACTCATGTGTCTTCATAAGATACGAGCACAAATCTGAGAGAAGTAGTGGCTCACTAAAAGCTTAAGGTGCCTACGGTGTTCTCTAATTTATGTACTGTGATAAGGAAGCTTATCATAGCTCAGGAAGGAGCTATAGAAAAGGTGAAGTGACTCTGAACAAGCAACCTGTCAGTTCTGGTAGAAATAAGAAAACAGAATTTTCCCATAAAAGACTACCAGTCCCAGAATGCACCAGGTTTCCAACAGCCATTAGAGGAGCTGAAGTGGGGAAACGTGTGTTCAATCAGGAGGGCTATGAGGTAATCCCTAAGCACTCATCTCAAAGGGCAGGGCCTGATTCAGCACAGCTGCGCTGTGCTAAGGTGGAGCACTCATCAAAGCACAATAAAGGTAGAGTTTATTCTACAGAGAATTATCCTCATCCTCAGAATTATCCTCAGTTTCATCTGGGAGATCCTCAGAATCAGCTTGGATATCCTCATCTTGGACAGCTTCATCATCTGGAGGATCATCAGAAGCAGAAGCCAGAGCGGATGGACAGAAAGGGCAAGAAACCCTTTGGAAGAAAGAAGAGAAAAGCATTTGGAAGGTCTAGAGGAGTCCAGAGCAGTACGTATACTGGGAGACATTCAAAAGGCCAGCATACACCATTGGACTGGGGAAAGCCAGAGGAGTGGTGCTGCAGGGCTAGGAATCTCCAGACGGTACCTGTGAGGGAGACGGCTGCACGTGGAAGGGACCCTAAGACCCGTGCCAGAAGGTATGTGAAGAGAGATCCAGTGTCCAGGGATCTGGATTGGAAGGCTGGACATAAAATCTGGACTACATACTGGCCAGGCTATTTAGAGAGGAACTCTAACAACAATGGAAGCTCAGGTATGAACACTGATCTATGCCCTAGCTATAACCTTGAAAGACAGCAGGGAAACAAGTATTCTCCTGAAAGTGCTCCATTGAGAAATTCCTCTGTGCCAATCCATGATATTGAACCCATGATTGTTGAAGATGGGGGAGAAGTCTTAGATATAGGCTGTGAATATATGGATTGCTCTCTGTCTAAACTCCTTTGGTAATTTACTGTTACAAAGTACAGCAACCATCACAAAGAAATACAAACTTGTTCTTTAATCTACTCAGAAAAGCTACTGAGTAGGATTTTGAGCCATGCAGTAGAAAGCAAGCCAGCTAAGGGGTTTCAGCTGGGTAACTGCTAGCAATTGAGCCTTACCTAATTGCTTGTGAGCTCTGAGGGAATCATTTCTGAATCTATGTGTGAAGATATAAGAAGTTAACCTGAAAAGAACAGTTTTTCCCTTCTTTGTGGGTTTTGCTTGTTGTTTGAAACACTGCTAAGAAAATATTAGCTAAAGCCTACAGAAAAGACCAGTTTGTTACCAACCAGGTCTTTATTCTTTTGCTTTGATTGCCTGACAAGTTCATCTGTTGTTTTCCTGATTTTGTTTTTCTAAGTTTAACACTGAAAGCAAGTATCCTGTTTTATGTGCTACCAAGCATATCTGTGTTGGGAGAAATAACCCCATAAATAAATATCTTATTGGCTTTACACTCAAGCACAACTAATTATTGTGAGCAGCTGTGTCTGGTGTGAATGGACTGCATTTCCCACAATCCCTTGCAAATCATATTGATATATGCACTTGCCAAGACTGTGAACATTCTCACCCAGGCAGCCGTCTGACAGTACAAATGAATGATCATTTTAGTGCAAATCCTCTCATACTTCATACTAAGATGTCAGTTAGGGCCCTAGTGCCTAGCCTTCTATTCCAGATGCATGCTAAATGGCCTTAATTTGTCAGTGTATAAGCTTCTAAGGGCCCTTTTACGAAAAGCCGCAAAAGATTTGCACTTAGCATGCATTATAAAGGCACATAAAGCGCAAAGCCTCCAGGTTAGCTGTTGAGGGTGTGACCAGCATGCGACTGAGTACTTTAACGTGCAGCGTATTTGACATGGATGCACTTAATGATACCCATGGAAGTGTCGTTAGGTGCACTCATGCTAATTGCAACGTGCTCTCTATGCCTACACTCTGCCCACCCCATGGCACCATGAATGATTACCCTGTGCTTTAACGTGCAATGGCTGGCACCCCCATGTTAGCATTCCCAGCTACCAGTTGCTGTGCGTTAAAATGCAATGAACCAGTTACCGGGCTTTATTAACTGCATTAGGAGTTTAATGCAGCTGTTAACATGCGCTAACAGCACAGTGCTGCATTAACTGCTAGAGCCTGCTAATTGCCACATTAAACACCCTGAAATTGGCATGGAATGAATCTTGAAGTTAACATGGAGATCATTACAGTGGATTACCTCTAACATGGCAGATAGCATGTGGTAGTTAGAAGTGTAGCTAACTGCTTTCCGCATTATCAGCCATGCCATTAATGTGCCCGAGTGATCATTATGTTTATTATATTTGCGTATTTGCTCTCCAATAATACACCAAAGCAGTGTTTCTCTGTATTAACTGCACAGCTGACACCCCCCAACGGTTAATGGAGACGTTTTGCATATAAGAAGCCAAAACGTTGACTGTTAATATGCTTTAGGTACAAAGTTTTAGCATACCTCACTAAACAGACCCCTAAGTTTGTTGGGACTTTTCTTGCACTAAGATTTATTACATTGCTGGATTATAAAAAATATATATACAAAGTAGTTCTCAAGGACTGTGGCTTCGCCATCCTGAATCAGCCTGATTTCCTCTGATCTCAGAAGCTAAGCAGGGTCAGGCCTGGCTACTACTTGGATGGGAGAGCACCTTGGAATGCCAGGGGCCATAGACTTCATGTGCAGAAGAAAGGCCCAACAATCTATTTGTCAAGAAAACCCAGGGGCTAGGTCACCAGGAGTCAACACTGATTCCATGGCACAACATGTTTCTCAAGGCATCCAACATGTACTAGCATATTGCCCTAAAGTTATAAAAACAGAAATAGCTATCAAGCAGGGCGTGTACAGAGAAAATCTAGTATTTTATCCCATGCTTTTGTTTGGAAACAATAAAATTCCGAGGAACACCCAAGCTACTGAAGCAGGTTCAGGGAGACTGAATATCTCCCATTAATACCAACCGCTTAAGTTATTGTCCATCACTCATGAAAGAGGAAAGTCAAGGCAAAAAGGTATCACAAGTAAATACCTCTATTTTCCAGCCCAGCCAGCAGCACTTGATCCAGGGTATCAAAGGCAGAGCTAACGTAGTCCTAAGAAAACTGCAAAACATCACCCCCTTGTCAATTTCAAATACACACCATCTGAAAGATACACTACGGCAGTCCCCATACCAGACCCTGTCATCATCAAACCAGCCACCCTCATTCAAATACCTTTACACTGCTTTCTCAGTCAGGCTTGGGAAACTTTCCTTATAACTGGCTGTACCGCTGACAATTTCAGCTGCTTGGCAGACGAGAATGAACCTCATCCCAGTTTTTAACTAGAACTAGCAGCCATGTCACAAAACAAAATTCCAGTGACTTCATATTGCAACTGCATGTCAAATTCAAGCTTCTCCTTTTGATCCTCTCTTGTTATGCACAGCTTCAGACAGGCCTTAACTCTGCTTATTCCAGCTTGGAGAGTCTATGAATTCTGTCCCGTTGAGTCTATCCAGACTGCAGAAATGTTCAGCTTCCATACTTAAAGTAAACCAAAAACATTCAAACACCAAATCACTAGTATCAGACATATAAACTCTAGATTGAGAAGAGACAACTCTGCTGCACGTTAAACGTCATTTTTCTGTTTCTATTTTCACGTCTATGCACTATGTTATTGGTATCTGCCACTTCCCTCAACTTCTGTTAATACTGGTCTAGTTTTTTTCTTATTTCCATGTACCAGACAAGTCATATCATACACATGGAGCTCGATTCTGGTAGGGGCATGTCTGGGCTGTCCGGATGGCCCCATTTGGACCCGATTCTAGACTGTGGAAACAAAACGTTCCCGCGGTGGCCAGAATCAGGCCCAAGGACAGCCCGGTGTGTCCTTACCGCCAGCGGGTACATCCTCCCCGCAGGTGCCCCCGACTCCTTTGGCTCCAGCCCCCCTTTTCCCCGCCGCCCAACCCAAGGCTGGCCTACTGTGGCCTGGATCGAGTGACAGGCACCGCCCACACCTGGCCCTGGCCCCAGGAGAGATCCCCGGTTCTGACTGCATCAAAAATGCTGCTTATTCCACCTTTGAGGTAGAATAAGCAGCACGTCTCCACAGGCCCGACAGCATGTACAGGGCCGTGACCTGAATCAGCTTTGTACATGCTGCCGGGCTGGCTCACCCCTGCTCCGCTCTGTCCCCCGGCTCTCCCCATCCTGAGCATCAGAACCTATGGGGACAGCTGGAGGGAGAATCGGGCACATCCTGCTGGGACGTGCAGCCCTGCAACCTGCATTTCTGCATGAGGCCCTAAGCCAAGCAGAGAGGAAGTGATAACATCTACACAGAAACTTCAGTTGTGCATGAAACAATGAGAGATATCTTCAGTATGGGCAACCTAAACCACCTGAAAACAACAGAACTACTTCTTAATGTAATGGTTACTAAAATTTCTAGGTAGTAATCTTTTATTAGCTCTAAATTTTCACAAGCAACACATATACCCCCCTCAACCACACACACATAAACCTAGTGGCTGACTAGCATATCAACCATATGCATCTAAAGTCTGACCATTTTGCTCCTACCATATACATAAATAGGGTAATTTCATAAGGTTATGCATGTACCCGTGTGCACATGCAGACCCCATTTTATAGAGTAAAGCAGGCAGATGGACACACTGGAACCTACGCACGGCTACTTATGCCTGCTCTAGGGCAGGTGAAACCTGAGGCGCTCTGCTCAAGCACCCCCCCTATACACGGTGAATGGCACTTCTTTGCACACATACAGAATTGTGACAGGCCAACTCGCACATAAATGCTCATTCACGTGTAACTATCGGCACGCCTCTTATAAAATCAGCCCCAGCATGTCTGAATACCATGGCGCTTTATAAGTGCTGAATAGTAGTAGTAATAGTACAAATGTCACAACTGCTATAGAGATCTATGTCTTACACTAACCAAATCCAGGCTGTGAGTAGAATATGCCATATATAGGCAGAAGTTGTCTACCACACCTACAACACATACTGAAGCTCTATCACACCTATTTTAGAAGGCTGGGGTCTGAATTTATCTCATCTACCATCGGCCTCTACTATCTGCCACATCTATCACATATGATTTGTTTATGCAGAGGGTGACTTCATGAGCTCCTGTGGAATTAATGCTTGTTAGCACGCACATATTTGAGGACTTATAGGGCACCCGCGTATTAAGTGTAGAAATGAGTGTGAACTAGGCACATGCACATACATCCGTTCTATGGCAGGTTTAAATGCCCCCACTTAGATTTTTCAAGCATGAAAGTTATAGTATTTTATAATTTTGCATGCAAATTTGTGCTCCAACTAGGCTTCATCCCACTGCATGCCACATTGAAAGTACGCGTCGTCATAGTTACACGCATGCTTACAGAGTAGCGACCGCCTTTAAAATAGTGACTTAAGCACGTATCTTTACCCGGCTCCCTTAGAAAATCAGCTCCCTGACATCTTTCTCTACCAAATCTGTCACTTCATTTAACCCCAAATGTGTTTCCGAGAGAGCGCAGATCTGCATGCCTCTTCTCTGTCCATGATGTACTGCAGCAATAGGGGTGTTCCACTTCAGCTTCACCCTTCTGAAGGGGTATGAGCCTGCAGAAGAGAAGTCACTCTACTCCCTAATTCAACTCCTCTTCTTCCTGCCCCTGCCCTTCCCACCTTCTCCCCCGGCTCCACAGTTCTGCTTCCTTTTTGTCCACAAATTAAGCCCTGATGTATTTGAATTTGTCTAATTCAGGACTACTTTCCAAGGTGTGTTTAGTTTACTGGAAACTTAGCACTACTGAATAGCTTCAGCACCAACAAGCCACTGAGGCTGTTCTTTGACGTGAAGCTTCCAGTTCACTGAATAAGTACGAGGGGTGTCCGATATTAAAGGTACAGGCCAAAATTACACTAACATTTGCATTTAAAGAAATTATTCAATACATTCCACCAAAAATGACATACTTTTGTTTACTTCTCCACATAATCGCCATAAACATTGAGACATTTATCCCAGCATGACACTAGTTTGAACATCCCTTCACGGTACAGTTGTGTGTCAAGTTGCTTGAAGTACTTCATAATGGTGTCTTGCAATTCCTCCTGATCTTGCAGAAGTTGAGATCACATATGATTTCATGAACAGAACTCTTAGGAATGCCAGTCATTTCAGCAATTGAAAAGAAAAGGGACCCGATTGGATTAAGCTCAAAACTAATACAAAAAAAATCCAAAACACACCAAAAAATCCCCTCAGTGGCTTACATATTAATTTTTGTCGGAGCGTGTCAACTCAGTGTCCTAGGGAGAAACCAGAGACATCACCGTGACTACGCCTTTTATTCTATAAATTTGATAAAAAAAAGAAAACAGTCCAAACTTAGCTGTTTTCAAAGAGCACCGCCAAAGCGCCAAGCACATCCAGTATACGACGCGGCTCACGTTTCGGGTTTTTCCCACCGAACAAGAAACCCTGCTTCAGGTCAGATGGATCGACAAATGGCGATTCTTCAGCTTACACAGCCAAGGGAAAACATTCCAATTAATCTTCGGCGGCGTCTGACGTCAGAGTGATAAGCAAGTCACCGGAACCAATCATAATCAGCCTACTGCGGAGCCCCAGCCTGGGGGAAATCCCACTTAACAGGGAATAGGGGTATTCCGCCGAAGATTAATTGGAATGTTTCCCCTGGCTGTGTAAGCTGAAGAATCGCCATTTGTCGATCCATCTGACCTGAAGCAGGGTTTCTTGTTCGGTGGGAAAAACCCAAAACGTGAGCCGCGTCGTTTACTGGATGTGCTTGGCGCTTGACACGCTCCGACAAAAATTAATATGTAAGCCACTGAGGGGATTTTTTGGTGTGTTTTGGATTTTTTTTGTATTAGTCATTTCAGCAATTGCATGAACTTTAATGCAACGATCCTCCCTAATCAGACGTTTGACAATTGCGCAGTTGTCATCCGTTTGTGAGGTCCTTGGTCTGCCTCTTTTCTTTTCTGGATCATCATTCAACTCTGTTCGGCCATCTTTAAACTTGTTACACCAGACGTTGACTTCTTTAAAGGCTTAAAACATTCAGGCCATACACACCCTCTAATCTGCGATGAATTTCGCTCTGCTTAACTCCTTCAGCTTGCAAAAATCTGATAACTCCACGCACCTCAAACTTTGAATACTCTGTGATTACACACGCCATGTTTGTTTGCTTCCCGAAAATTACTCGTAATTTGAGTGTTTAAAAAAAAACAACGCTACAGACTCTCCTACTACGAGTACAAGTAGTCCTGCATATGACAGCACTATTGTGCATGCGGAGCCGGTATGATTGCCACCTGTACCTTTAATATCGGACACCTCTCGTACAAGGGCAGCAACTTGAAGTAGGTCGATATTTATTTTATTTTAAAAAGCCCCAATTTACTGCTTCACATCGCAGGGCATCAAAGCATTTACACTAAAATAACAATAAGGCAACTAATCATATGGATTGAAAATCCACTTCACGGTAATTCTTCACAATGCTGACCCTTCTCTGCCCCATTTTGACCCACGAGCGCAGGAGTAAGAGCGACGCTGGAGGAAGGTGAAACTCCGCAGCATGCATTTCCTTCTCTGGTTCTGTCAAGGCTCAGAATCCGCTGCTAGCAGAGTGGCATCTAAGTGAGAGAACGCCCCAGTCAAGAAAGCTGTCCCACCAAGGCCAGATTTAAGATTGCAGCTCCCATAGGCACAGGGAAAAGGCGTCCCCCAAAGATGTAAAGAGTAAGTAGTCCCAAGCCCCCATATTTGGGTATCTTCAGAATGTTGTGCCCCAGGCATGCGTTTTTGTTGCCTAAGCCTAAATCCAGCCCTGGTTTCCACCACTACTTCTAAACAGGAAGGGCAAGGGTGGAGCTCACTGTTACTTGATCCCTGCACTAGAGGATGAAGAGATTTTGGCTTAAACAGTCCACCAGAAGCAAGATGGCCATGGGGGCCAATGGAGGAAACATCTCAGAAACGGAAAGGGTCACACGGGATGAATTAATGGAAAGAACATGGAGAGAGGGTTAAGAGCAACTTAGAGAGAGGCTGGGAACAAGAGGACCATTGATGAAAGAGAGGAAGAACCTGAGCTGTGGGCGGGGTAAGGTGCATAGGATAAGATTGGAAGAAGAGCAGTGAGGCGCTGCTAGAGGAGGGTCTGTGGGATTTTGAAAAACTCTTACTGAATCATTTTATGAAAATAAAGAGTGTGGCTGCCTCACCCTGCAGAGGAGAGCTGGGGAAAGCCACTAGATAACACTCTGGTAACCCTTGTTAAGAACTGCACAGCACTAGGTATGAGCAGAGAGGAAGCACAGGAGATAGGAGGAAGGGTACAAGGGAAGATGTAAGGAGAAATAGGAAATAAGGAAGGTGCATGCAGTCAAGAGCTGAAAGAGAAGATATGAAAGAGGGACGGGGTGGAAGGTGAGGGAGGGCTAATTCTGGAAGGATGAAGTTAATGGAAAGGAATAAGAGAACTGAATAGGAGATAAAGGGAAAAAAAAGAAAGGCATGAAAGATAGATTGAGATAGGGCTGGAGGTTAGGAGAGTAAACAAGAGGAGACCATCTGGAAAGGTCTGGACGATCTGAAAAGAGGGAGCTACCCTCAGCTTGTCCGTATTTCATAACCTCCTGGGTAATCATGCTGCAGCCGATCCCAATACTACAAGACGTAAGAATTACAGGAAAACAGAACCCAGTGGGTTGTTCAAGGCAGCAGGTTTATGGTGGAGGACGCTGGCCCATCAGTTTAGTCGCTCCTTGGGTACAAACTCCCTCCCCGTGGGCGGCTAGAAGTCCTTTGAAAAGCGGACTCCGTAGTACCTAGACCTCGGCACGCGGCGGCTGGAACTCGGCCCCTGGAAGAGACGCTGCTCGCGCCCGGCTAGGGGCGTGGCTCGCGGCACGGGCGCACTCCCGGGGAGGCAGAGAGGCGAGGAGCGGAGCGGACTCGCTGCAACATGGGGCTGGAAAAGGAGAAGGCAGAGGCGCGGATCTTCATGGACGAGGACGACTTCAACCGCTCGGCTCCCGGGCTGCTGGAGAAAGAGGGCAGCTTCGATCGGGCTCAGGATCGAGACCCTCACGGGCTGAACTCGCACTTAAAGGTGAGCAGGGGGGCTTTCTGCGAGGTTAGAGGAAGGCTCGGAGATGAACGTTCAGTCACGCCGTTGAAATCCAATGTACGGCTAATTGCACCGTCCCTTCAGGGCGACGAGTCCGATCGGGACGGTGAGGTTGCATTCGGTCAAAAACGAAATGTCTGACTTTTGTGCGGTAGAATGGTAAAACAAGAATAGTGTATGCGCGTTTCTGTACATGTGGTTATCCTCGGCTTTGCACGCACTTGTACTGAGCTGCGATTGTTTTCTTGTGTTTGCAGTTGGGTTTTGAGGATGTGATCGCAGAGCCCGCGACCACGCACAGCTTTGATAAGGTGTGGATCTGCAGCAACGCCTTGTTTGAACTCAGTAAATATCTGCTCTACAAACTCCTGACTTTGCTGCTTGCCATTCCTCTGGCTTTCCTGGCCGGACTTGTATTTGCAGTGCTGAGCTGCCTGCATATCTGGTGAGTAGATTTACTGTCCAGCCGTCCTGAAAATATAATACAAAAAAGTTGTACACCATATACAAGAACTAAGCCTTGTACAATAGCATTTTGGTATTGAACCTGTGAATATTTATAATGGGTCCTTTAGAGGTTGATGTTTTATTTTGAAAGAATAGATTATTAAAAAGTTCGTTCTGTTTTACTATTTTGAATGGATAGGCTGCCTTTTTATATATTCTGCTTAAAGCAGAGGTACAATGTCTAAAAAGCATACACACACCAAAAAAGCCAGATGTTTGAATACATAAGGATTTGTTGAATTGGACTGTTGCAGGGATGTTTACTAAGCTGTGCTCTTAAAGCAGCAAGGTGCACTATCAGGCTGTGTTAACAGTGCAGGGGAAATGCAGATAGTGTATTGATTTTTTTTTGTGCTATCTGCAGATCCTGTGCTAAAAGCTGGAGTGAACAGGATAGAGGCGGAAAGTGGGCATATCTGCAACGTGTGGTTACCGTGGGCATGAGCAGTGCGCAGTAACCGTTGAAGTTGCAGACGGCACGGGTGCAATTAACGCCACCTCAATGGGCGGCGGGAGTTGCAGTCATAGTGCTGCTGGGCCGCATCCTTTGTCATTTCAGTGTGGTATCTGCAGGGGAAATGCTGTGCACGCCCCCCAACAGATACCACATGACACGGTATTGTAAATACCCCCCTTAGTATCTAAACTGTTACATGTCATCTCAAAAAGAACATTTTAAATAGTAGATGAACGGAGACATCAAGTTTTGATGTACACAATTCCAACAGGATTTTAGCAGCAGCCATGATAAATGGGCATATGTAGTGGGAGGAGCTATTTTAACAATTTACATGTGGGAAAATCAAGAGAGGAAACCCGGCAGTTTACACGTGTAAGCGCTGGCATTTCACAGCTTGCGTACTTGTGAGCCCTTGTCCAAGCTACTGAACTACAGAGGAAGCTATATTTAACTCATTGCAATTTGGAGGTAGAAATAAACTAGGCACCTGTAAAGGACTTTTTTAAACTCTACAGGTGCCAGGGAGCAGGTGTAAATTCCAACATGCAGATTTTGGGGCTTACAGATGCAATGAGGAATACACATGTAGACTTTTGTCCTGCCCAGACCACACCCCCTCTAATCTTCCACATCCTAAGGACATCCACGTGTAAACTGCGCCTTTCTAAAATGGCCATTTCACATGGATGCGATATACACGTCTAAATCACAAATATGGCTTCTAAAATAACCCCCTAAATGTGCTAAACTGCACATTTTTCCATAGACGGAGCCTATGCATAGCAAATCAGGCATGACGTGCACAGTAACACCAGTTTATAGGCTTTTGTGCTCTTTTGCACACAAAGGACTCATTTGTGAATAAATCCAGTAAAATGATCCTCCCACAAGTAGTAAACTTTTGTGTGTAGCCCACTGCATCAGAAAGTTTGCTAAAATTCTAAGTTTAATGAGCTTCTGCAATGCAGTATCATACAAAGTGAAGAGAGCGTTGAGCTGCAGCTTTCACAGAGAGAATTTCACCTCCAGAGGAGCAGTTGTCTTTTTGTAGCTGTCTCAGGAGCTGAAGTTTCCACCCAGGTTTTCTGTCCATTTTCATGGTAGCAGACCTGCAGGTGAACAAGGTCCCTGGAAATCCTGTGGGTTAGTGCATCAACTTCCAGTTATTTCAGAGCTGCCCTTAAAGCCTTTTACTCGGATACCTATGAATCAGACATTTTGCAGGCCATAGGACATGCACAGGAATTAGGGGCAGATGTTCATTAGAAAAGCTTAGTATGGGAGAAAAGGTTGCAAACTGGGGAGGCCAGGTTTCAAATCTTACTTCGCTCACTAACACTCCTTGTGGCCTTGGGCAAGTAACTTCATCTTCACCATGTGCAAATGAGACGCCTATTCCTAAAGTAAACTTAGCTGTTCTGTTTATATTTGGAAAATTAAGGGTCAGCATGATTGCACTGTGGAGTGGGCATCCCTTGAGAATTCCCCGCAAAAGCATAAGAAGCTCTTATTGCAGTTCTTCACATGAACTCTGATCAGAGTCGGCAGGCCAAGCAAGGGTCTGCTTTCAGAAATATGGTTTGGGATAAGGTTTCTCGCTCTTTTGCATGACTTTTCCCAAAAAGTGAATAAGTTCTTGATTGACAGAATGGTCGGGCCAATGCAGAAAACTAGCACAATCTTTAAGCACAGATAACATCACTTTTAAACGCAATTACTGCCACTTCCAAATGCAGAAAAGAGACGGACGCGCGCATAAACAGCAAAGCAAAAACTAGCGCACACTTAACACCGAGTATTTAAACATATCTAAATTCTAGGCAAATGAGCTGCACATAATAAAATGGTATGCTAATATTGCTGCGCCTGTTGCAGAGAAATACATAGAGGATTTCACAACAGGCCTTAGTGCCAATATCTCTATTCCTGGTCTTGAGGTGGCTTAAACACCTAGTGTGCCCCCGCCAGTATTTTGATGACATTGGGTTCTTTCCCCGATGCCTGGATCATCTGAGGGAAAATGTCAAAGATGACCCAGGCATCAGGGAAAGCCCCCGATGCCGTCAAAGTACTGTCGGGGACCCAGCGGCCCTGAACCCCCCACCTGCCCAAGCAAAAATAACCCTGATGGCCTAGCGGTCTCATACCGCCCACCCAGTACCCTCCCAGTACCTTGAGAAACAAGCAGGAGCGCTGCCCATGCACTCCTGCTCTTGCACCGCCATCTTGAAAAATGGTGGCACCCGGCCCCATGCACATGGAGTGCATCCCAGGATGCACTATGTGGGGCCAGGCACCGCCATTTTTCAAGATGGCAGCGAGTGGGCTGTGCTCTCGCACATTTGTAAAGGCACCAGGTGGGAGGTTCGGGAGCACTGGGTCACCAGATTTATTTTTAGTTGGGTGGGGGTTTCAGGGCCCCCAGGTTTATTTTTAGTTTGGTAGGGGGGTGGGGGGTTTGGGGCCGCTGGGCCACCAGCTTTATTTTTAGTTGGGAGTGGAAAGGGGAAGGGGGATTCAGGGCCACTGGGCCACCAGAGATTTGCTTTCCGATGATCCAGTCATTGGAGAAAGCCCCCTATGTCATCAAAATACTGTTGGGGCTCATATGCAAATTAGCCATACAGTGCCCCTGTTTCTCTGGGATAGTATGCCAAACTTGCTCCTACTTCTGTGCACGTGTCTGGTTTGCTTTCCCAGTTTAACGCTGCCATATGCACACAGTTTAATGAATGGCTAACGTGCGACTAATTTGCATATAAGCCCCTTTCTGCATGCCGGTGTTAAAGTTGTGCGCTGCACATAGGCATAAAAGGTTGATAGCTCATGACTTCAACATTGCCTTTCTGCATTGGCCTGTGTGTATGGTTTTGTTTTGTTAAAGCTCATTGGCTTTCTGATATTTATTGCAACAGGAAAGATGAAGAAAAAGGAAGGGGTTTGTTGAAATTCCTTCAAATAGTGATATTCTTTGTGTAGATACAATTGAATTGGTTTTTTTGTAACCTTCAGCTGTCATTGGAATTATATTTCTGTAAGTCAGTCATTGCTTGGGGTACAGGTAAAACATCAACATTCCTCCATCTGGATTAATCTGTAGGATCCGGAATCCCAAACTCTACGGGAGCCCGCGTACAAAGGCATTGTGAATAGACATGATCAAAGAATGCTCAGAATAGTGAAATTACCGTCTACCTTGGACACAGCCAGGTCAATATTCAAAATCACTTTTGCAGTGAGCACCAACGTTCCCGAAAAGCTGAGTAGGAGTCCTGCCAGCGGGGAGACGTGCTGCAATATTGTGTTTCTAGTCTCCTCACAATTAAAAGCACAATATCACAGCATCTCCCCACCCCCCAGTGGCAGCAGTGTGACCAGAGGTAAGGGTGGCTCAAGGTAATCAGCTACCTGAGGCGAGAGATGAGCTGGTGCCCTTTGCATGCTGTTTATATAGAACAAAAATTGGAGCAGTTTAATTATGTAGCCTGGGAATCTAATATAAAACATACTGACACCTAACTGGTACGGGGTTTATCATTTAGTTAAAGCAGTTTACATTGTAACTTAAACTTGCTAATGTATGTTATTAAACAGGGGCAATGGAGGAAGGAGTGGCCTAGTGGTTGGGGCAAGGTACTACAGGCCGGAAGGTCGGTGGTTCAAATCCCACTAGAGGACAGCAACCTTGGGCCGGAAGGACTGGGGTTTCTAGTCCCACAGGTGCTCCTTGTGGTCTTGGGCAAGCCACTTAACCCTCCATTGCCCATGTTCCCTGTAAGTATTAGTCTATGTGTCTCATATCCCCTCGTGTTAAATGTATCCCCCCAACCGCTTTGACCCGGTGAAAAGCGGGATATAAATGCAGCTAAATAAATAAAATTAATTAATTAATAGCTTGGATTCTTCTGAGGCAATGAAGGGTTAAGTGACTTGCCCAAGGCCACAAGGGAGTGCTTAGTGGGAATCAAACCCTGGTCTTTTGATTTCTAAGCCAGTGTTCTAACCATTAGGCTACTCCTCCACTCCATTGTAAATACAGAGTCTGCAAAAAAAACAAAGGAGATGTAAGGTGCTCACCTACCAAAGAACAAAAAATAAAAAGCAAACCAAAATAAAATTACTTATAGTAAGTTTATTTTGGTGTTATAAACAATGCTTTGGTTCCCACTTTTTCTTTTTGAACATATATTCTGCATCCAAAGACGCCCCTCTCCCATCAGTGGGTGGAGACCAGAACTAGGACCCTTCCCCATATTATGCAACATACAAAAAATAATTTCTGAATCTGGTGTCATCTCAGTAATAGCAATATAAACCCTCACCGGTACTGGGTAAATTGTGAAGTAATACAGAACACTACAAAGATCACTCAAGACCTATAAAAAAAAAAGTCTACCATACCATTAATAAAGAGCCTGTCTAGAAGGGTCAGCACCGTAAATATTGCAGTTGCCCCTAGAACATCCATACACCTATTCGGAAAACTGAACAAGTCTGTTTACTACAATAGAGATCCCTATATAGAAACCCCATCCTATCAGACTACCTGGCCTCAGTCACAAATGCAGAACACAGATAGGCCCTTATCAAGTGCAGAATAAGTACAGACCCAAAACTAAAAATGGAAGTATATAGACAAAAAATAAATTGAAAACCTAAGAAGCAAGATTCCACATGCAGTACAGAGATGTAGATGGCCCTGTATAAAGATAGGGCACTATGTGTTCTATCTTCAAAAAAAGCTGAGCGCCTAAATTTAGGTTCCTACGTTAGGCTCTCAAATTTACGTTAGGCTCTCTGTTTTCAGCCACACTTGGATGAATTTTCAGCTGAAAATTCATCCTAATTTAGGAGCTTAAAATTGATGCTCCCAAATTTAGGCCTGCCATTCATTGCCTAGATTTAGGAGCCTAGTGCTGAAAATCAGTGCTAAGCTCCAAATGTTTTTCTGCACCCTATATGTGCCCCACTGCCTTCCACGTTTTATGCTCCTAAATTTCGGAGCTTAGTTAAATTAAGAGAAAATTAGGTACTCAACCCTAGTAACTATTCAAAGAGGTCCATTTAGGAGCATAGAGCCCGATATTCAAAGGCATTTACACAGTTTACAGACCTGTAAACCGTGTAAATGCCGCTGAACGGGACATTCAGCGGCACTAACACTGTTAATGGTGCTGAATATCCCAGATTAATGCCACTATACGTCCCGATGCTAAACGTTTAGCATTCCGGGGGAGACACCAGTCGTTAACTGGTTAGCTTCCGCAGGCTTGTAGGCTGTGGGGCGATCCCGGATATTCAATGCCGTGGCCACATATGACCCTAGCATTGAATATCCGGGGTTAACGTTTATTGGCAATGGCTATGCACCATAGCAGCACATAGCCGTCCAAAAGAATAACGGGTCCAAAACTCTCAAAATTAGGAGCATAAATCATTTGAATATCGGGCCCTAATTCCAGATTGACATATTTCAGTCACTAAATAGAAAATAAAAATATTTTATTTCTAGCTTTGTTGCCTGGCTATTTAGTAATTATGTTGATGCCAATCTCTAGTTTTGGCTGTCTTTGGTCTTCTCTTAATTCACTTTTTAGAGTCTCCAGTCCATCTGTCTCTTCTCGCCTGTCTTCTTCACTTCCTTCCATCTCTGATATTTATCTTTTTAGCTCTCTTCTGTTTGTTTTTCCACGTTTCTATCAACTCAGATTTTAGTCCTCCTCCTATACAAAGCCATAATGATAGTCTCGGTTTTGTTCTTCATCCCTTTTTCAAATAATAATTTTATTTGCCATTTTAGCAGCTGCTGCACACTAGGCTGAACATTTCAGTTTGTCCATAATGGCTCCAAGATCTTTTTCATGGTTGGAGATTATTAACTCAGAACCCAGCATTTTGTACCTGTAGTCGGGATTAGTTTTCCCTATGGCATCACTTTGCCCTTCTCCATATTAAGTTTCATTTGCCATATCGAAGCCCAATATCCTAGTCTCACAAGACCCTACTGCAAATCATTAGAATCCTCTTCCATTTTAACACCTTTGAATAATGTTGTGTCATCTGAAAATTTATTCACCTTACTAGTCATTCCTATCTCCAAATTATTTATGAATATGTTAAACAGCACAGCTCCCAATATAGATCTTTGGGGCGCTCCATTACTGATCCTTTTCCATGTGGATAACTGACCATTTACTCAGACTCTTTCCCTTTAACCAGTAAACCATCCAGAAAAGGGTATGATCTTCTGTCCCATGGCTCTTTACTAAGGAGTCTCTCTTTGCAAATCCAAAGACACTATGGAGGTCATTTTAGAACCTGTATTTGTGATTTGCACTTCTAAAATGGCAGGCCTGGGCGTGCATGTAGCATAAAATAGACACCCCATCCTGAAATACCTTTGCGGGCACATCTCTGTACCCATCCTTGCAGTCATGCACTTCGGGCATACCCACATTTCTAAAATTGGCTGCCGCTGTGCACATCTTTCCATATGCATGGGACAGCCTTTTGAAATGGTTGCAAGCAATGTTCCCTCTAATTTTCTGTAGGTTGTGTGCGCATAAAATATCAGCCGTGCAGCTTTTGAAGGAAGGTTACATTTTTGTGCGCCACATAACGACACTCGGAGTTATATACTTTAAAATTTGACTACGCGTCAGAATACAGTATGTACACCACATTGATTTTAATCAAATTAAATGAAAATAGACGATTACTAAATGAAGCGGAAAATTTCTAGTAATTACAATCACAAATTTTAAATTTTAAGATGTCTGTGTTGTTTTCTATCAGAATCAGAACCGTAATTTTTGTGCGCTCTGTTGTAAAGTATGTGCGCTCGCTCGGCGAGGTGTGTGCGCGCGCACAGCTCAGAGGGAACAGTGGTTGCAAGAATATGTATCTTTCGGGTTGGAGATGGAGCAATGGCAGAAGACACTTAACACATGCCCACCTTCATTGCTGCCACTCCTCTGGTATTTTGGACATTTTGCCCAGGATGTCCTAGTTGTTCCTAGATAGCCTTTTCTGAAATGCCTCGGCACATTAACCGATTCACTGTTATCCACTTGTTTTGCTTATAACTTCAAAAAAATATTATAAATTGGTAAGACAAAGCATACCTTAGCCATGTTCCTTGTGGTGAATAATTTTGTGTTTTAGTATAGCGTCAACTATTTGCCCAACACCGATATCGGGCTCACCAGTCTATAGTTTCCTGAATAATCCCTGAGCCCTTTTTTAAAAAATGGCATTATATTAGTCGTCTTGGCTAAGAATCAGGGATGCCCCTTGTGATCTTAACCATTCATTGGTTTA
Organism: Ichthyophis bannanicus; assembly: GCA_033557465.1. NCBI lineage: Eukaryota > Metazoa > Chordata > Amphibia > Gymnophiona > Ichthyophiidae > Ichthyophis > Ichthyophis bannanicus. Next base: position 160,672,563 of record CM066038.1, on the reverse strand, counting down.
GATACAAACTTAGATTGTTAACTCTCCGGTGATAAATGCCTACCATACTAGAATGTAACTTGCTTTGAGTTACTACTGAAAAGGCATCTCCTAAATCCAAATAATGAATCCTCAGATATCATGGCTGTTTTGAATAATATTTATTTATTTATTTATTTATTTAATTGGATTTCTATACCGCCTTATCATACAATCAAAGCGGTCTTACAAACAAAGATATTAAGAGTATTAGTGAGAAAATGTAAAGAAATAAAAGTTAAAGTTATGGTATAATGTGTTAGAGTGAGTTGCATTATCTACATAGTGAGCTATACTATAATGTGAGCTATAATAGGTTATAGATTACTACTAGTAGGTTAGCTATTTCGTGATTCAGCTCTTTCAGGACTCTGAGGTGAATATCATTTGATCCTGGTAATTTGTTGCCCTTGAGTTTGTCAAATTGATCTATCACATCTTCTAGTTTTACAATGATGGGATTTGAGGAAAAGAAAGTGTGTGCTGTCAAGTCACAGTTGACTCCTGGCAACCCTAGATTGCCGGGCCTTTCTTCCACACAGTAAGTTTACAGCACCTGATATTCCAAGGTGGTCACACATCCAAGCATTACCCAGACCTGACCCTGCTTAGTTCCTGAGATAAGCCAAGATCAGGCTCAGCCAAGATAGTGAAACCACAGTGTGTGATGGGATTTAGTTTCTCTGAACCATCAAAGAAGGTTCCAGTGTAGGTGTAACCCAACATCCCCCTCGGTATAAGACCAAGGCAAACAAATTGTTTCGTTTATCTGCACCATGTCCTTCCTGAGCACTCATTACTTCTTGGTCACCAGCAGCACTATCTGGCCTGGATTTAATATTTTGGCACCCATAGGCAAGATCAGAGAGCAGATCCCTGGGGATAAGGGGTGCCAAAAATTCCAAAAACTGGAGAGCCAGAAGAGGAAGGCCATAGTAGTGTTCCTTTAAAGCAGCATATGCAAGTAGCCCTAAAGCAGAAACAAGCTTATCTTTGACCTGGGTATTTAGCACCATGGGCGATTGCTTATGTTGCCTGTGCCTGAATCCAACTGATTCCTTCATGGGCCTTTGGCTTCAGATGTACCTAAGAAAAAAGAGGGTTAAGTGATTTGCCCAAGGTCACAAAGAGTGTCAGTGGGATTTTGAACCCTGGCTTATGTGGTTTTCAGCACACTGCTGTAACCTCTAAGCTACTCCTCCCCAGAGGAACAACTGTACAGGAACATGGAGTTCATTCTTGGCAACCAAATAAATAGCAGGGAAACTAATGTTTTAAAAATGAAGTGCAGCTCCTGCGTCTCCCTCTTCCCCCCCCCCCCTCCATCAGTATTTTGGGATGTTCCCCCCCCCCCCCAGTGCACATCTGTAGTATTGATGGTCTGTGAGCCAAGTTAATTTTCACTTTTTAATTATCCTGAGAGTCGGCAGTGGTCCACCAGATCTAGAGCTGAGCATTCAGTGAAAATCTTCTAAGTTAATCAGGTTAATCCCTTCTACACGCTCCTCAGTAGGTCTCACAAATCAATGGAGGGTAATATTCAGAACCAGAAACTTAATACTCGGGGCTGCAGGTGTAAGTTCTACTGCTTATGTTCCATTTTAATTTCTGTTCCTCTCATCATGCTCTGCACTTATATTCAGACTCCTCCGTTTTGCCCAGATCCACACTGTATTCCAAAATCCTGTATTCACTGGTCTTTATCTTTGCACTTCTAGGAGGTAATTTGATTAAGGATTGGTTGCATGTATATGGCAGCATACGCATGCAAGAGACGTCTTATAAAATTAGGTCATGAATATCATGATCAGCAGGGCTTATCCGGTTAGCAGGTGCTAATAACTAGATAAGCCTCACTGAATATTGGCCTGGTAGTTCATAAAATACACACATATATGGGCACAATGCCCAAAGATTCTTGGATCTAGGTTAAAGGGGCTACAGGTTAAATAAATGTCATGCCAACACCCTCCCCTCCAGTAAAGGATCCACAGCCCCAAAGACACCTCCAGATTTCCCCCTCTGCCCGCCCCACCATCAAAAGCAACCTCTACTGGAAGACATCTTCTGTCGGGGGGGGGGGGGATGATCCCCAGTCACTCCTTTCCCATTGGGTACTGGTTTCAAAATGATACTAGTTGATCTCTAATTTGTAGCTTCAACCTGATGCCCGATGATAGAGGAGCCCACTGCTAGAAGGCTAGAAGCCATGGAAATCCGATTAGGTTTAGGGATGTCTCTTGGGGTGTGGGAGTCCTTTGCGGGGGGAGTTCTTGCACCCCCTAACCTGTATTCCTTTTAAAATGCCCCTCAGAGCATCAGACCACACGTTACCAAGGTGGAAAAATAATGCAGCTTCCAAGGTAGATCTCAAGTTGTGTTATTCATTTTACCACTGGAACTGAACCATCCATTAAATGGTTTGATGTGTGCTACAAATATTTGTTAATAGATTAGAAAGCACTAGAAGTAACAGAATTATATTTTCCCTGACCTGAGAAACTTAGAGTATAAGTTACAGTACCTTTAAGCCACCTCTTGTGAAAACAAGGTTTCCATGGCGCTAAGGGAGGAGGGGATCTCTAACATTCTAGTCTGTGACATGAAAGATGGACAGATGTGGGCTTTCTGAGAATCCCTCTTAAGTTTCTAGCAAGAGATAATCTTCACAAAGAAACAGTGTTTTGCCACAGTTGCTGACTCTTTGTAGCAGGAACATGCAGGTACTGAACAATTAATACCATGCAGTGTTCTCATGATGCATCACGAAGATCAGAAAACAAAAAACCTTTTGATATTTAATGAATAGAAACAAATTGCAGTTCACGCTTGCGGGGCAAGCTTCTAAGTTTCAAAGTTCTCAATTCAGTCCAAGAGTTAAGGAGAATATGTATTTCCAATGCTGTAGCCCATTATTGGTGGGCCCATGCAATATATAGGGCTTCTGATTTTAGATTTTAACTAATAAATAGGTAAAATAAGTGTTTCTTGCATAAATACTGGAAAAGCGCACTTCCCCTCGCATTCTTTCACCCTCCCCCTGCCTTCCCTAGATCCTTTGCTCTGGTTTTGTGCCTTTTTTACATGATAGCTGCTCAGTTGCACAGATATATGAATTTGATTCCACTGGAAATAGCACCCAGAATAGCAAATGTGCCGTGAAAACCCCAATAAACCCTGACTGACTTTTTTTCTACTTAAAGAAGCCTTAATTAGCTAGAAAATAAGCACCTAAAATTTCAGTTTATAAACACCTAAGAATAGAAGCTCCAGTTTTACTGTACATCTTGTTAACCTCATGCCATCATTAGTTGATGACGGTTAAGCGTTTCACGCTGGTGACAGCTAAAACGTTACATTTTCTCTCTTCTAGGGTCCTAATGCCTTTCGTAAAGACCTGCTTAATGGTCTTGCCTTCTGTGCAGACTATCTGGAGGACCATGACCGATTCATTCATCGCACCATTGTTCAAGAGTGTGGGAGGCTGCTTCTCCTCTGTCAGTATACGCTTGGACCAAGACTGAAGAGCCATTAGCGCCAGAGCTCCTCTTCGCACAGGTGGTTTTGTACGTTTTTACAAACTGAAATGCTTTTCTGCTTCCAAACTGGGTTCGTTTGAAGAGAGACTCATTCCTTTTCTTAATGTCGTCTTAACTAAATCACTCTGAAGATATCTGTTTTATAAACGGGGGAGGGGGGGAGGTTCCATGGGACAAATGTGATTGCTGTACAGTATTGCCGAACAGATAGATCAAAAAGTGTGGCAAGATTCAAATGGATATCAGACCAAAGAATAATCTATTTTAAAAAGTCCCAGAAAGACGCATGTTTTATGTGTGGTTAAAAAAATAGAAAAGGATACACTAGGCAAAAATGTTCACAAGCTTGCATTCATCTGGCAATACCTGGATAGGGAAAACTGAGAAATACAAAACCCAGTAAGGGTTTAATAGAGATGAATTGAATAGCTTTGCAAGCAGAGATCACAGCACACACTGAAAGAGAGTTTGTATTCCTATGCAATCTAGTGGTTGAACCTCATACAAACCCAAGTTTCTTTTGACTTTTGTGTATGGAATTATTTAATTTTTTTAATGAGAATAATGATTACTGAGACCTATTAAGATTGAGGAGAGTGTATGTATATCTTCTTATTCACGGTTAGTTGTGATCTATATTTGTGTGCCATCAGATCAGAATAGATGCACACAGAAAAGTCACCACTGCCTGCTATTCGGGTCCCTACCGGCATCTGGGTTCCATTGTCGACATCCTGCAGCAACAGAAGAAACCAGTGGTGGCTCTTTAACACGCAGGAGCTCCTTACTGAGAAGTGTAGTCGTCCATGCTTCTCTTTCCTTAATACAGGATGAGCCCTAGAATGTGGGAATTAACTGGCAGCATGCAAATCGACAATAACCGGGCCTACTTCGTATTGTCGCACACAAACATAGCACCACCTCCTCTTCCCTTTCCCGAGCTGCCTCTTTTGAGTCCTGCCAGCCTATATTACAGTCACAGGCTGGGTGATATGTAGAGCATGTGTACTGAGCATTGGCTCAAACTCATTCTCGGCATAGGAGAGGCATCAAGCAAATCTATGGGGCAGCTAGGGGTAGCAAATTGAGCCAGCTGCCCACCCTGCAAGGACTTCTGCCTTCTCCCACATCCAGGAAGAACTGGAGTCCATGAGTGGGAAGGTTTCTTTATGGTGACAAACCAAGGAGACGGGATAGAAATTAAGAGTCTGTGTGTGGTGAGGAGCTGTGGAAGCAGAACTTCTGCAGGATGAGGATGGGTTGGTTGGTGATGTTCCCACGTTAAAAAGAACATGTGATAGGAGAAAGTGAATAGAGAAGAGCAGTAGGAGAAAGGGGAGGGCCTCAAGCAGACTTCACTGTGCAGAACAGTGAGTACAAATTGTGGCAGAAGACCCGAGGAAGTTTTATTGAAAGGCACGCTGAAGCTGTGGATGACCTACACATGCAACGTTGACCTCATTCTCCAGTGTCAGAGAAGCCAGGGAGATGACAATGAGAATTCATGGTTAATAACTGAAGATGAAAAACCAGTAGCTATTACATGCACACTGTCTACATGTCTGTGTTTTGCTCTACTACTACTACTATTAATCATTTATATAGCGCTCCAAGGCGTATGCAGCGCTGTATAAACATATAAAGAAGACAGTCCCTGCTTGTAGAGCTTACAATCTAATCAAGACAGACTGAACAATACAAAAGAAACAAGGGGGTTCAAATATGGAAGGAGAGCAAAGGATTAGGATCCAAATGCGGCCTCAAAGAGCATGGATTAAAGAGGGGGCGAGAAGAGACTTGACGTAAAGACAGAGGCTCTCTGGGGAGGTGGGATATTATAGAGTTTGTTCTGCATGTGGAAAAGGACGTTTATAAAATTGGACAGCCCTGTGAGCATGTAAAAAGTAGACTCAAGTAGGCATTCCCGAGGTCACAGTTTGGGTGGGGCAGCGGCAGAGTTGCATTGTATTTGCATATTGTATAAGATACATGGGGACACGTGGGGAGTACATACACAGATTCCCTCCTTTTGCAGAGCAGGTGGTAAGTTTGTGCCTAGGGCATTTGCACGGCATTGGAGATGGTTCTAGGAACCCATTTTATAAAGGCACATGAGTGCCTGTGTTGCATTTATAAAGTGGGCTTAAAATAGGTGCCTTTTTGGACTTTTCACATAGGTGGCCTGTTATAAAATACCCTTACAGTGTTCTCCCCAGAAATGTTGCCAGCCGGGTAGTATGAAGGAGTTGCCAGGTAGACTACTGTGATTGCCCCATGCTTTCTTGAATTCAGATACTGTAATCGCTGCAAAGGTATCCAGCCACATCTGTATCCAGCTCAGCAGATGATTGCCATATCTGCACTCAGGAAGAATTGTTTTGCAGTCAGAAGATGTCCCACCACCAGAACCTCTCCCCAGAGGGTCATCATACCCACCAGCATCATCTTCATCAAATTTTGCTTTGAATTTGGCTTTACCTCAGCCCTCAACTCCTTTCATCGGGAGATCCGCTGCCAAAAAATGCTGCCGTATTGCTCATTATTCCTTAAGTATTGACCATGCACCCTGGCCTCTGTTTCAAAAGCTTTTTTATTTGCATAAGAGAAAATTTCGCAAACTAGGAATCTTAGGGCCCCTTTTACTAAAGCCTGCTAAGGCTTGGTACTTAGTATGCCAAATAAAAGCACAGAAAGTGCAAAGCTCCCACCTTAGCTGCCCACACAATGGGCTACCGTAACTTGTGGTCCAGTAAGGTGGGTTCATCTAACGACTCTTGTAGAGATATCATTAGGTGAATGCACTTTAAGAGCCCCATTGCCACCGAAAACATGCCAGTTGCCCTGGTGCTAGTGGTAACGTGCTCTTCATGTTTACACTTCACCCCTTCCCACGCGGATTACCGTGTTGTGCCTGTCATGAGCATGCATCACTATTCCCGGCTGTCAGTTGCCACACATTAAAACGCACTTTAACCGGCCACCAGGCTTTAGTAAAAGAGGTCGTCCTTAATTATGAATTTCCAGGAATATGAGCGTGTTCCCACTTATTAATAATTGAACTCGTTGCATCTTCAGTCTTCCCTTCAAGTCAACTATTACCTAACCTTCTACACCTTTTAATTTAATCATATATCTATATCATTATGGAATAAAGCTCTACACCATCGTGTATATTTTTCACTGTATAAGTGTGTCCTGTTCATTGTACTTAAACGCTGCAAAGTACTGAGCTCTTAGCCGAAGATTAGCAAAATGTTAACAGAAAGTAAAATTACTAACGATGAGATTTTACAGGCTAGATAAAGAACTACATAAGATGTAATCATGTTCAAAAAGCTTAAAAGATTATGCGTCTAAACACTATCCATTTTTTTAATTTAACAATGAGTATCTGTATATTATTTCCAGGGATGTTATATTTTTGAAAGCAGCAATGCCGACTGTATTCCTCAAAATCTCAACATGCATATTTCTTAACTTAGGCTTCCTGTTTGGGTTTAATCCTCCGTCTTCTTTCTTTTTTGGTTCTCTATATATAATGTCCACAATCCTTGACTTTTTGTTTAGTTGGTTTGCCAGGCCCCCCTCCCTCCATTTTTTGGACTTCCAGCCTCTGTTGGGCTCCAACACCATGAATCTTCATTTACAACGATCCAGGGACTTTTGCCTTATTTTCATATCTCCCCTCTCCCACCTAATTCAGTCCAGCCACTGCAGCGACATTCCTTGTCCAGGGGCCACAGCAGCTCCCTTTGGAGCCCAGCTGAGTTGGATCCTGAATTTGGCTACTAGCTGTCACTACTAAGCTGTGGCTGACCATCCATTCCCCTAGGGGCTGAGAGTACCGTCTCTATAGCTACATCCCTGCCATCCTGAATAGCAAAAATCTAACCTGGGAATCAAGTTGAGCCATCGAGCCAGCCTGCTTTGTTTGAAAAGAAAATATTTCTTTGCCCGAGGTGTTCTCCCTTGCTCATGCCACATTCCTCTGTATATTATGATGCTTGCATGGTGCTCAGGTAAGCATTGGTGCAGCCGTGCCGCCAAGTTACTGAAATTCAAAATGTGACAGCAACGTGCCCATGAAGCTGTGCAGTCCTCCATCCATGCCTCTGCCAGTAGAGGTGCTGTGATACTGCAATTAAAAAGGCAATATCACAGCACCTCTCTCTGTCATCAGCAGCATGGGTGGAGGATTCCTGCGCAGCTTCGCGGGAATGTTGGGTGGCAGTGGACAAGTAGGAGGTGCATTCAAAATATTATAGAATTATGACAATGAAATATAAAGCCTAACAAAATAAGGAGCTCTTAATAAATTAATGTTAACTAAAAAATAAACGACCGGCCGAGCTGCTTTAGTACTGTACACACTGGTATTTTAACTTTTAAAAATGCATAAAAAGTGATCAAAATGAATAAAATCAAGCTTGAATAAACAAAATAACGAGCTAGATCTATTAAAGGGTGCTAGCGTATTACTATGCCCTAACGGGCATTAATAACCTAAGGTAATTTGCCACAGGGACCTATTTATTAATAATGCACATTAATGACATTAGTACCCGCTAACATTAGTAAATCTAGCCCGTTAATAAAATCAATACTGTCAGTGACAAAATATAAAAATCTATATCAACTAAAGGACTGAAAAGACCGGCTCAGTGGCAGTGCTGTGGTCCCTGCCAAATCCCCACAATGGGTCTGTTACACATATATTAACAGTTAATGCAATTACATTAACTTTAAGGCACAGTCTTTATCCATTCTCCGCCTTGTTTGCTGTTAATTTGAAAATGATTAGAGATTAACTGCTAAGGTGCCATCTTAACAGCACGTTTTAGAAAGACCGTGTAGGCAAAATCTGGGACATCCAAGTCAAAACGTTCAAAATTCTATGAGAGGGGCGGCAGTGAAGGTGCACACATGTAATTGCCGTCTAAAATTGACCTATCTCCATCCTAAACAATAAACTTCCCTGTCAAAACATCAGAAAACAGGACATGTGAATAATGGGCTGGACACATGCAAGTTGCTGCCTGATTTAGAAACTTGCACGTGTTCGATATGGACGGTGGTGGCCTAGACAACATAGACGTGCCCAAGATGGTATTTCAAAAAGGGAGTGTGCATCTGATGCCACATAGCACATCCCAGCCTGCTGTTTTGCAAGTGGAGACCTGCAATGGTGCAGCAACCAGGAAAAAGGTGTCTTTATTGACCTGCAGGGGGGGGTTTCCAGATAGCAACAATTATTGGGGGAATGAGAGGGTGTTCTCCTCTTCTGTCAACAGGCGTTAGGATTGTTGAAACAAGCACTTTTTGGGTGCATATTCATGTCCGGGAGCAGATATAGACTTGGGCATGTCCACTGGCGATGTCAGACATGCAGCGCCATTCTAAAATCAGGTGCAAACGTTTTAGATTAGTAGGAATGTGTCTGCCGTGGCCTTGCCATGTTCCATGTGACCTGGATTTGATCACACGAGGCATGTGTAAATTTGGACCTTTCTAAAATAGCTCCAGGAATGTCTGTGATTTCCACCTCTGAAGGGCATTTTCAGATGTGGATATCATGAATAGGGCTTCTAAAATGGCCCCCTTGTAGGCCTCTTAGAGTTTTAATAGTTGATGAGGACTTTTTCTTTGCTTAACTGAAATAAGCACCTTTGTCAAACATTCACATTTTTATATATTTGATTCTGCAATGTTTGTAATTATTTATATCTGAATATAAATGGTAATTTCTACTGCACTAACCACAGTGGCATGTATAACAAAGGTACATGAAAATTGTATTGACTATGTGCGTGTATAAAGCCTTGTGATTTATTACAGAAAAAATTCACCAAATGCTGTAAAATGTTTATAATATAGTGCAATATATGAAAAGCAGTGTATTTCACCAATTCCTTTGCTCCTCACCAACTATGCATTGAAATAATAAAGATTTTGTTCTTATATCTTTTATTATAACCATGGAAGCTGTTCTGCTTTGAAGTGTTTGACTTGGTCAGGTCTGCTCTAACAACACATTATTTGCAGACACTGTACATTGGCTTGTTTGAAAGCTTTCCAGATTCATTTGTGCCATCAAACCACATTTCAGGAATGTACCGACGGTGCAGTTTGCTTCATCACTGCTGAAACAGATCCAGCAGAAGAGCTGGATGTCGTTTGGTAGCACAGTCGGATGTCCTAAATGTAGGGGCGTGCTTAGCTAAAAAAGTTTGATTGGTGATAGTTTTAAACAAAGCCAAATTTTTGTACATTTTTTCTACTTATTTGTTCTTTGTGTGTGCATGGTATGGAGTTTAGCACGAGGTTTGGGTTCCATGCTAAAATGTTGCATGGGACTCTCATGCTGAAATCCTACACTACCCTAGTAGCACACCTTGGAGGGGGGGATTTGGTGGGACTTTGCAGAAAGGTATTGCTGGCACGTCACGGTTAGTGCAGCCGTTAGTAGCTTGCGCTGTTTGGCGCCATTAGTGTGGGTTTACTTAATGCCACCTCAGTGGGTGGCATGAGGTATGCCTGTGGGCCAGCGTGCATGGTGTCATTTGTAGGACCCATGCTAAATGCAGGGGGACATAAGTACATGCCTCCTGAAGTTAACGTTGACCCCTCCCCCCCTGCACTAGTAACACATGCGTTACTGGTGTAGAGCTTAGTAAACGTGCTCTTGAGTGCATAAATCAATTGTTCATGCATTAATTCATAGGTAAACGCATAAGGAAGCAATTTGCAAGCACTTCAAACTTTTAGGCAACCAAACACACACTCATAAAAGCACACCCCTTGTAAATGGTGCATTTAATCTACGAAAAATAAATCATAAGCCATAATCAGGAGCCACAGAACACTCGCCCCCTAGTTTCTTAGTTGCTGATGCTTTGTGGAACAAAATGTTTGGTCGTGGCCTTGCCCCCCCCCCCCTTTCCACTGCTATGATGCCACTAATATCAAGCAACCACAGGACGTCTGATATCCGCCGATAGAAAAGAAAAATATCTAAAGAGGCAAACTTTCATATATACATAATGCAAATATGTTTCAGAAATCATGGCACAATACTTAATGAATGTATCATATCATTTTTGGTGGGTAGACTGCAAAAAAAAGAAGAAATACATAACTTTATAAAAAAAATTCATACCACACTGGCTGAAATTAATCTCTGAAATGACTGACGGACCTGAACTATGATGTTTTCCTTACATGATGTTTAACCCTACATACTAAAAGCTTTTCAAATTCTTTCATCGTCACCTCAGCTATTGTGACACAAATACCCTTCATGAAAGATGGACAATGTCTTTTCCCTAGAAAATAAGGTGTCACCACTCACATACAGAGCCAACTTTAGAAGGGTGGGGTGACTGCACCCATATGAGATGAGAGCATTGCAGATATCGCTCCAGTCCCTAGAACACCAACACGCTCTTTTTCACAAAAACGGAACAAAGAGAATTCTCTGCACAGAAACTACAAGTCAGCGGAACAGCTCATCTCAGGCACATGGATACAGCCTGTCACCAATTACAAAATAAGTGACTGCTAATTAGAAAGAAAGACGTGCAGAAAAAACCTGAACTGGAAACCTCAAAAAGACAGTCTCTGACTACTGCAACACTGAAGAAACAGAAACGGCTGCTTTTATTTCTGTGTCGAGCCCGAGCCAGTGCAAGTCTGTGAGGTGCCCTAAGCAAACCCCCCCGTGCCCCCCCCCCCCCCCGCCACAGCTACTGTCCCTTCCTTTTGCATGGGGAGTCTGCATTGGAGGGGACAAACAGCACTGCAGTGCCAGAGGTTTTGGTAAGCGCTACAGTATTGTATAAAGTAATTTTTGCTTTTGCCTACAGGAGCCTGAGGACTCCATTGACCTCGCCATTCTGGTCAGGCTGCTCCTCCTCTTTCCTTCTGCCGCCATTGCCTGGGGATCTGCACCATCCTTGCAGTTCTGCTTGGGCTCCTCTTCCTCCCAGCTTTGACCCCATGGGGTTCATTGATCCTCGTTTGCCTTGCAGTGAGTGGAAACATTCAACGTTCCCCTGTGCAGTTCAAACATTAGGGGCTTGTTTCTGTCCCACACGGCTATCCCCTTTGTATGTCTGGTCTGAGTCTAATTACAATTCTGATCCCAATCGCGATCCCCTTTGTATGTCTGGTCTGAGTCGGATGTACAAAGGGGATCGCGATTGGGATCAGAATCGTAATCAGGCCTGTATGTGCAGGCCGGGATTGCAGCTCAGTCCTGGCCTGCACGTACAGGCACTGCCTGGATAGCTCAGTCAGGCTTTTAAATGGTGCCGCGGTGCTATGGCGTCATGTTGCCATGGCACCGTGGCTCCATTTAAAAGCCACGATGCCGGCTGCCATAGAAAAATGTTTATTCCCTGCAGCCTGACCCCCAATCTGGCCTCCTAAGGCCAGAGTCGGACTGCGAGGAATAAACCCTGGCCACCCCAGCCCCTTCCGTGCCCCGAGGCTGAAAAAAGAAAACGTCCAGGGAAGTTATTCCATCTTGGAGGTGGAATAACTTCCCCAGCCATTTTGCCAGCCCTGGATGTTCAGGGCCGGTGCCCACCCACTGCCCACCCACTTTCCGTCCCCATCCCCAACTACCCCGCACAACTGGCGCTACCACCTATCCCTGCTATTCGTGTCTCAAAATAACCCTCTAGCTGACTGAATCACAGGGCCATATAGTTCAAACAGCTAATGATTGAACCACACATGGCTCCATACAAGTACAGTTCCCTGCAGCTTGCAGGTGGCATTTCCAGCAGAGGGGGCATTGCAGGGGAGCAAGATCACACTGGCAGGCACTGTGTACCTGGGGCTGCTATGGGCCTTCTGTTATGCAGGAATTGGAGCAGCTGCCCCGTTTTGCTCATAGGTAAAAGCGGCTTGGGGGAGCTGCTGCACAGGCAGTGAAAAAAACCTGTTGGTACTGTGTATAGGCTGAAAAACAACCCGAGGATGTGCATTCGTCAGCATGTGTTTGGTTCATTAGTCTCTTTAAAACATTTAGGGGTCTGTTTACTAAGCAGCGCTAGCGGCTTCCGTGCAAAATCAGAGCCACGGCCCCATTGAATATAATGGGGCCGCAGCTCCAATTTCATACGGAAGCTGCTTGATAAACAGAAACCCTTAGTATGTGTTAAATCGATTTAACCTACGAGTTAACACAAGATAAATCAATTAGCACACGTTTAAATGTTCTAACATGTATCAAAGAATTGTTATTAAAACGAATGTGTGTAACGAACCCAAAAAAGTCCAACAATCAGATTGAATGAACCAAAGCTTTTTGCCCTGTGCACATTCCTACCCTCCATTAGCAATAACAGAAAACAGTGGTAGCATGGCAATATGCAATTTGGTAATCTTCATTAAAAATTGTTGTGCCACCCCACCTCCTCTCCCTTATGTTTTTGTTCCTTAGTCTTGTTTAAAATTTTCAGTGGCTATTGTAGCTGCTGTGATGTATATACCATTAGCAGTATATTAGATTCTGCAAATAAATAAATTGATAAGTCACTGAGAAACTCTACAGCAAACCTGCCATACCAAAATAGCAGTAGCGCTGAGATCCGTAACAACAACAGTCCTACCTATGAAAAAACAACATTGCATCAGTCTCCAGAACAGCCCTGCTATTCTTCACTGCAGGTAAAGGCTTGGCCTAGTAATCAAAGCAATGGGCTGGCAGCCCACAACACAAGAGTTCAGATCCCATTTCCCTCACCTACATTCCTTGTGACCTTGGGCAAGTTGTTTTACCTCCATTTGCCTTTGGTAGCCACTTAGGGACTGATGCAGAAAACTTGTGCAGCCTTTAAGCGCAGATAGCGCCACTTTTAAGCACACTCGCTGCTACCGCCAAATGCAGAAAAGAGACGAATGTGCACATAAACAGCAAAAGAAAAACTAGCACACAATTAAAGCCAAGAGTATTTCAATTTATTTAAAATAGAAGCAAATGAGCTGCACATAATAAAATGGCCTGGAAACATTGCCTGCGCCCAATGCAGAGAAACATGTAAAGGATTTCACAACTAGCCTCGGTGCCAGTATCTCTATTCCTGGTCTTGAGGTGGCTCAAAAATCTAGTGCATGCCCCTGAAAGTATTTTGATGGCATTGGTGCTTTCCCCGATGCCTGGGTCATCTGAGGAGAAATGTCAAAGATGATCCAGCCATCAGAGAAAGCTCCTGATGCCATCAAAATAATGTCAGGGGGCCACTGGCACTGACGGAAAGCAGATCCCTGGTGGCCCAGTGTCCCCAAACCCCCCTACCTAACTAAAAGTAAGCCTGGTGGCCCAGCGATCCCAAACCTCCCACCCGCCCAACTAAAAATAATTCCTAGCAGCTGCAATCCCCCCCACCTGCCCAACTGAAAATAAAACTGGTGGCCCAGCGGCCCCAAAGCCCCCACCCAGTACCTTTACAAACGAGGGAGCGCTGCCCATTCACTCCCACTCTTGCGCCACCATCTTCAAAAATGGCGGTGCCTGGCCCCACACAGAGCATCCTGCACCACACAGGGCCAGGTGCCATCAGTTTTCAAGATGGTGGCACAAGTGCGTGAATGTGCGGGCAACACTTTCATTTCATTTTTAAAGGTACTGGGTGGGGGATGGAGAGTTTGGGGATGATAGGCCACCGGGATTATTTTCGGGTGGGGGATTGCAGCTGCTGGGCCACCAGGGATTATTTTTAGTTGGGTGGGGGGATTGAGGCCACGAGGGTTATTTTTGGTTGGAGGGGGGGAGGATCGTGGCCACTGGGGCACCAGGGATTTGCTTTCTGTCAGGGGCGCTGGCACCCAACAGTATTTTGGTGGCATTGGGGGCTTTCTTTGATGCCTGGAGAGGATCTAAGAATCGGAGAAATCCCCTAATGCCATCAAAATACTGTCAGGGCTTATATGCAAATTAGCCAAACGCTGCCCCTGTTTCTCTGGAAGAGCATGCCAAACTAGCGTCAACTTTTGTGTGCATGCGTTTGGCTTGTTCTCCCAGTTTAACGAATGGCTAACGTTGGCTAATTTCGATAAATGAGCCGCTTTCTGCATGTCGGTGTTAAAGCCGTGCACTATTGGTGCACTGCAAATAGGCAAGAAAAGTTGATAGCGGGTGACTTCAACGCCGGCTTTCTGCATTGGCTTGTTAAATTGTAAGTTCTTTGGTACATGGACTTAGTTTATAGCATTTTTAAAATTCAGGTACACTATTTTGAGCATTATTTGGAAAGGGGGTCTAAAAATCCAAATTTCATATTAGCAGTATATATCCTAGTAGGAAACCAGCATACTGAACTATAAAGAAACCACATGTTAGCAGACTACCTCATGTTTGACTAACACACACAACACAGAGAACCCTCACCCAATGCAGAAGAAATGCGCACAAATTATAAATAAAAAATATTCAGACCAAACTGAATTCTTTTCCACTTCAACCTCACCCTCTGTCCTCCTGTTCTCTGCATGACAGAAGGAGAGGAGCTGGATTAGACAGCAGGGTGACTCACTCTTGCTTTGTTGTTTTTGCTAACCTCTCTCCCTCCCCTCCTTTTTACTGTATACTGCCTATGAGAGGAGGGGCTGAGCAGGCAGCCTGAGATCTGGGGCACTGACTATCAGCATTATTGAGGAGATACCCTGTGAGATTACACATAGCAAAGCACTAATCCTGCCTCCAAAAGCCTTGCGCTCTAAATGATCACCTAGTCTGCCTAATGGAACTGTTAAAAGAAAGAAAAGTCAAACTGGATCAAGCCTTTGGGATATGCCTTTGTTTGAAACGAAAGTGGGATCTCATCAAAACAGGAAATGGCGTCATCACCATTTCCTGGTTCCCATCAATAGTGCACACACTTTCACACTAGTGTTCACTATTGAGCAATAGTGCATGCTCTTTCACAAATATGTGCTCAATAGCACTAGTGCTCAATAGCGTGCAGTCTCGTGAAAGAGTGTGCACTACTGAGGAAAAACGATACGAGACAAAAAAAAAAAGAAAAATGAAACAAAATGAGTTTTTGACCTGCACACCCCCAGGCCAGTGGTCCATGCTGTTTCTGACAGTGACCAATCCAAGTCACTTGCAATAAGTATTCAACAGATCCCAAAGAGGTGGTTCATTCCTTGTTGCTCACTCCCAGCAGGAAGAAATGGCAGCCCCAGGCCTAGCTTATACTTCTTTTTTTAAGTCCAGTTCTACTATTGATTCATCAGCTCTATGCCAGCCCTTATGACGTTCAAGATCCTTGATTGAATCCTCATCTGAATTGAACTGCGAACAACATATAGTGTAGTCATGAAACAGTAAGTTGTATTATAAATTGTACCCATGACATCATTCTCATCCTTTCCCCATACTGTGGAACGTATGCCCCAAAAATCTGTGCTACTGTTTTCCAACATTAGGTTTTCAGAATTTTCACTGAAGGCACTAAAACGGAAAATATTTCATTGTGAAGAAAAAAAAAACAGGGGCTCAACTAAAAGGTAAGGGTAACAAATATTCATGTTAGGAAAGATAAGATGAAAATGAGACAGTTATGGTTTTACAAAGAGGTGTTTGAAAACGTAAGAGATAAGCATTCAAACTGCACAAAGAATCTCAGAAGAATTGAACAAGATTTGTTAGTAAAGTTGAGAGAAGTAAGGAAAGTCAGAGAACAAAGGCAGGGGAAAACATAGCCAAGATAGTAAAGCAAGCTAACAAGGCTCTTCTAATATATGTCAGTGAAAGGAAGGAACGGCAAAAGTGAATTTGTAAGCCTGAAGGCAAAGGGGAGAACTAGCTGGAAGGTGAAGAGGAGAAAAATATGTTGGTCAGTATTCATGGAAGGAGAGATTTGAGAAGGACTGCCAGTTTGCAGAGGTACAAGGCCTTGCAAAAGTCTTCACACCCTTGTACATTTTTTCACATTCTGCTGTTTAAAAGAAAAAACAATAAAAAAGCATTAAATTGTTCTTTTATATTTCAATGTAAAAGAACAATTCTAGAAAGTAGATAAGAAATCAAAAATCTTGACTGCACAAGTCTTCACAATCTTTGATTCAGTACTTGGTGGAATCCCTTTTTGCAGCAATAACAGTCAGTCATAAGTCATTTAGCGTAATCGTCTACCAACTTTCACAGCAGGATGGTAAGGCCTTTGCTCATTCTTAGCAGAACAGCTCAAGTTCTTGAAAGTTGGCTGGAGGTAATCTGTGAAGTGTAGTCTTTAAATCTTACCACATATTTTCTGTTGGATTCAGATATGGCCTTTGACTGGTCTACTCAAGGACATTCACAAGGCAGTGGCATTCCAAGCCCCATGGGCACCTGGAGCGGGCACCCCCTCTTATGGCAGGTGCCCCCCACATGGCATGGTGCACCTCCCCCCACCAGGTCCACACGGCAAAGCCAGCACAACAAACGTACTTTAACTCTGTGGGTGACTTGCCATGCTGCCTCCACTTCAGGACCAGCGGCTGTTCCCTCCTGGACCAAAGTCTTGCGATTCACAAGACTTCGGTTGGGAGGGAACAGCCGTCGGGCCTGAAGCAGAGGCAGTATGGCAAGCCACCCACAGAGTTAAAGTAAGTTTGTTGTGCTGGCTCTGCTGTGTGTGCCTAGTGGAGTACACCCCTCTCTTGCTGGCACCCAGGGCAGTCTGCACCTACCACCCCACCCTTGGTATGCCACTGACCAAGGAATTGTACATAGAGAACTAAAGGTAGACACCATACCTTTTATGGAAAGAAAGCATTTGTGCGGAACTAACGCAACAGGAGGACAAAATTATTAGGCTAGGTTGGATGCATCCATCAGAGTAGATTGCCTTCATATTTAGGGGGGGGGGGGGAAGTGTAAAGAAGTCATACTGATAGCGGGGGCAGGCCTATCAGATCACCATTAGTGTCTGCAACATTTGGAGGGCTACAGTCCTCCTAAGCCCTCCCTCCAAACTACATCTATGGATGCATCCTAGGATATTAAGACAATTTGAAGAGGTCTTTATGAATCCACTAAAGGATTTGCTCAATATATCTTAGGAGATGAGAGTGGTGTGAGACTTGAGAAGGGCAAATGCCCTCTTCATAAAAGTAATAACAAATAGGAGGTTAGAAACTGCCAACCAATTAGTCTAACATTGATGGTCAAAAAATATGTGGAGATTTCATTGATGGAAAGGATAATAATGCATCAAAAACCAGAAGACTCTAGAATTGAGAAAACATAGATTTACCAGATGAAGAACATATCAAACAAAACTGATTGGACAACTAGAGGATTAGATCAAGGGCATGTGCCTTATTTGGATTTCAACAAAGCTTCTGATACTGTCCAGTAGAGGCTCAAAAAAGAATAGCCTGGAGGTGGGCTCCAAAGTGGTGGACTAGTTTAGAAAATGGTTGAAGGATAGACAGGGGTAGTGGTAAATGGAATTTACTCTGAAGAAAGGTGATTTGCAGAGTGCATCACAGATCTCTCCTGTAGCTTGCTCTCTCCATATTTTTGTGACTGGTTTTGTTGAAGGGCTAGAAAGAAAAGCTGGGGGAGGGAGGTGGTTTGCAGATAAAACAAAGAATGGCAACAGAATGAAGGCCCTTCGAGAGGGTGGACAGAATAAGAAGTGATCTAAGAATATTTAAAAAGAGGTCCTATGCTTAGCAGTTAAGATTCAGTGTAATAAAGTGCAAAGTTATACATTCATATGCAGAAACCCCAGTGATTTTTGCACGGTACACAGTGAGACACTACTATGCACCAACCAGGACAGAAACCTTAGGATGACTGTGTCTGATGATTTCAAGAGAGCAAAACCGAAGATACATAGTGAGAGGCATAGCCAACAGAAAAAAAGGAAATGATTCTTCTATACAGACCTCATCTAGAATAGTATGTCCAGTTCTGGAGATTGTATCTGAAAAGGATATAAGACAATTCTGCACCAAATGATAGACAAGAGTTAAGAACATAAATATGTGTAACCTACAAGAAAGGAGAGACATAGACATACAAGTACCTCAAAGGTACAAGGGTTGCTCAGAAAGTAATGCCCCACATGTTTTTTCTCAGTCCAGAATGAAGATAGAGGTGTGAAATTGAAAGGGTAGTAACTTGGAACTTCAAAGGACACGTGTGTAATTATACAGTCATCCGACAAATAGCAAGGTGGTAGTGATCCTTCGAATGGCATCTGTGAGTGACACACAGTACAAACAACGAGCTGTAATTGAATTCTTGGTGGAGGAGAAAGAAAGTCCTGCCTCAGTCACCAGTCCAGATCGGTGCATCACGAGTCGGGAATTGTCCGTACAGCTTTCCGTCAGTAGAGGTAGTGCAATGGCAATTATTGACTCTTTGGGATATTCAAAGGTGTGTGCAAGATGGATTCCGTAAAGTCTCACAACTGAACACAAACGCCAAAGGAAAGACATCTGCTCTGATTTGTTGGAGTATTTTGAAGCTGAGGGGGAGGCCTTTATCCCAAAGAGTCAATAATTGCCATTGCACTACCTCTATTGACGGAAAGCTGTACGGACAATTCCCAACTCGTGATGCACTGATCTGCACGAATAATGTCATCAGCGCACTGCAACTTGTCTGGACTGGTGGCTAAGGCAGGATGCCCAGACTGTGGCCGATCTTCCAGTTCCATTTTACCACTTCCTGAAGCCTTTACTCTCTTCACCCATTGTTCAACGGTGCTCCTATCTACCGCAGAACTTCCATACACAGCACACAACCGTTTGTGAATGTTTCTCACACTTTCTTTCTCCTCCACCAAGAATTCAATTACAGCTCGTTGTTTGTACCATGTGTCACTCACAGGCGCCATTTCATGGATCACTACCGCCTCACTATTTGTCAGACGACTGTAAAATTACACGTGTCCTTTGAAGTTCCAAGTTACTACCCTTTCAATTTCACACCTCTATCTTCATTCTGGACTGAGAAAAAACATGTGGGGCATTACTTTCTGAGCAACCATTGTGTATAACATGTTCAAGAAGCAAACCTTGTTGAGAGGAAAGAGTGTTCTAGATTCAAAAGCAACATCAAATATTTCTTCACAGAAAGTGTTTTAGATGCATACAATGGAGGTTCAGTGTAGGTCATGGAGGCCAAAAAAGATAAACTTCAAGAAAGCATGAGATAAGCACAAAGGTCTCCTAGTAGCAAGGAGGTGATGGAGAGATGAGGGATCAGTTGGGTCTGTGGCATTCCTTGGGGTGTGAGGTTGAGTGGTAGGAACATGTGTGGGGGCTTGCTATATTCCAAACAAATCACCTTTCATTTCCTCTATGACAACTGCATAGGGAGAGGTGATGGGGGTGCTCCAGAGCCAATCCTGATCAACTGCACGCACTGATTGCTCCTTCTTTACAGACACTAAATATTAGAATATCAGTCCCCAGAGCCTGTTGATTGTGATTTAATTCATCAGCACAGTAATTGTCTGTATTGGGTAGTAAGACTATCAAATCTGATGCTTCTTTAGTGCTTTCTTCGGATTTGAAGAGGCACAAAACTGATCACCCTACATCCGACAAGATGGTGTCCCATGACCAAGCCAAGACGTTAGACTGATGCTAAGAGAATTCCAGGAGCTTAAAGTCATGATGTGGTCCCAGTTGGCCACTGCAAAGGAGTTTCAGAAAGAGTTGGAATCTTTATCAGAACAATTACAGCAGTCACACATGTGCTTGGATTCGCTTGAAAGGTGGACTGAGAACCTTGAAGGTGTAGCGCCACAAGTATCAGCTAATTCTGCAGTCATATGCAAACATCAACAGAATTTTGAGGACTAGGACTTATCTCATCACAGCAGATGGAATAATATCTTTCTGCTGGGCATACCTAAAGATACCAAAGGATCCAATGTTTCCAAATTTCTGGAATACATTCTGCCTCAACTACTAAATCTATCCTTCTCTGTGGACGTTGAGATAGAATGCGTCCACAGGATGCCTCTGTGGCCTGTTCCCAAGGCAAAACATTCAAGGCCTATCGCTGCCAAGATTTTGCACTCTCTCAAAACTTTACAGCTGCGAAAAAGAAAGACAAACCTTCCTTGCTGTACCAGGCTAGGAAAGTTCTAATCATCCTGGAACTGGCTAAAAGCACAGCACAGAAGAGGAAGGCGTTCTTATCCTTAGGAGTCCATTTTGGCCTTCTTTACCCCCACAGGGAGAGGTGAAAGGTCAAAAGACAAATAAAGAAATTGCAACCTATGAATACTGCAGTTTGTGGGATAGTTGGGTTAGTATCAGCATGCTACCACTTTATAGAAATAATTTTGCTTAGTGCCAACAGGTTGTTGGTGGTGGCTATCCACCATGGTCACAGGGACCTAGGAGTCTGGGGAAGGCATATTCAAAGCAGGTCTGCTAACCGGTTAAACTGCAGTCAGTGGGTTATTCAGCCACACTTAAACCATTTGGTGAGATTGAATATCCCCTGCTACATAAGTTTGAATGCCCTGACGCTAACCATGTAGCAGAGTGGGGGCAGCACCAGGGGTTAGCTGATCACTGGCTGGTTAACCCTAACTGGCTAGTTAAGACAGCTGAATGGCTGTCCTAACTTTAGCTGGTTTAGTTATCCATCCAACGGCTGAATATCACCGCTGGCCGGTTAGCTAATCGGTTAACCATACAACCTTGATATTCAATACCAGTGGCTAGATATGACCCTGGCCACTGGCATTGGCCCCTACCCTCTCACCTTCACTCTCCTCCACTCCCATCCCTCTGGTCCCCACTTTGCATTACGTTGGTGTCACTCTGGACTCTGCTTTGTCATTCCACGATTACCTGTCCTCTGTGATTTGTCGTTCGTTCTATTCCCTCCGCCAGATCCGTGCTGTCCGTCCCTTCCTCGCCACTCCCTTCTTGGTTACCCTTCTCCTCTCCCTAGTTGTGAGCAGACTTGATTATTGCAATATTGCTTTCACCGGTCTCCCCCAGTTTCAGCTCCAAAGAATCCAACTGTTACAAAATACTGCCGCCCATCTTGTCACTCATGCATCCTGCACTGACCATATTACCCTCCTTCTCATCCACCTTCACTGGCTCCCCAATACTTACCATATTCAATATAAGGTCCTTATTCTTGTCCACAAGGTTATTCATTCTGATTCCCCTCAGTACCTTGCCAATTTGGTCCATCTCCATACTCCCCACCATATACTTTGTCACATCCATGTCAATTGCATGTTCCTTCCTCCCTACTCTGTTGCACACCTGGAGTCTACCTGGAATTCTGCCTTTTTCTACCTTGGCCCTAAACTCTGGAATTCTCTCCCCCCAGATCTCTGCCTGGAACTCTCCTTCAACAGGTTTAAATCTCTTCTCAAGACACACCTCTTTTGCTCCGCCTTCAACCTCCCTGTTCCTACTGTTCCTAGCTGAGGTTCTTTCCCCCTTCTTTCTCCCCTTAGTCCCTCTTCCTTCTGCTCCTCTCGTTCCTATCTCCTCTTTCCTGTTGACTATGGCGTTCTTTTCCTTTTCTGGCAGTTATTTTAGTCTATTGTGAACCGCTTTGGTGTCTTTTGTAAAGCAGTATACCAAGTATTAAATAAAGATAAAGATAAATTAAAGCAGTGCTTTTTTTGTGACGGTACATGGCGGTACGGCGTACCGGAAAATCTTGGGCCAAAAAAATTAAAAATATTAAGTAGCTATATCTCATTGCCGTCTCTCTTTCATTTTGATTTTTTGATACATTTTATTTTTAAAATTTTATAGATGGGCCAAACGGGAACGTGTCGGCTTTTACTATAGCTTTGTTTTTCTTTAACTGTTTAGACTGTTGACCATTCACAGCCAGATATCGTATTTCATTTAAGCAACTGTAGCGGACCTGCCACAAATAGACTAGGATGGCCTACAGCGGCTATGATCTTATGTTCTTATCTGAGCCAAATCACTGCTTGTAGTCGATCATATCGGACCTTCCTGTTAAATGTTAAGGAAGCAACTGTAATATCCCATCTACAGGCAACGGGGTGACTACACTCTAAACGGATTGGAGCTGGACACAGTGGCTCTAATCCACAGACTATAGACTGATCTCGATGGTTGCATCTGACAATTGCTATAGTGCATCCTGGTTAGATATTAACTTTGTATTTGTGTGACCTTAAGGTGAATGTTGTCATGTGTAGGCTAAATAAAACCCCTTTTCCTTTAGTAGGGAAAACCTACTACTGGTACTAGGAGTGATTGTGATAGCCTCTTCTCCTCTAGTCTTAGGGGAGAGTCCTGCTGAAGAGGCAGTATCATAGGGCGCGGACAGAGGGTGAAGTCTCTTCTGCCCAAGTCACTCGGGGAGGGCTCTAGTGAGAGGCAGAAGCCCTGCGATTGGAACAGCCCTGCAAAGGGAAAAGGTCGGACCCGCCCCAACAAGAGCTGTTCCAATGCAAGCCCAAGGGAAGGCGAGTCCGGAGAAGGCTTGCCGCGACCTCAGTGTGGCTGGTTAGAATCACCATACAACGTTGTGATTGCTCAAGAGTCTACTCTTAACAGTTTACAAAAACAACGCAGCTTATCAATGCTGCCTGATGACGTCATTGTTTATGCATGAGCGGTCAGTTTTAACTTTTATCAACTTTATAAAGTTTTGTCCGAGTTAATTGAGTTTAGCTTCATGAAAAAAATTGACCATGGATAAAATAACGCGTTATTTCTCAAGTGGTGTGCCTCCAGCAAGAAAAAGATCTCGCACAGATGAAGAGACAGAAACAAGTCAATTGACAGAGCAGACAGTAGCCACAGGTTCTTCCCTAATCAAACCAGCTTCAACCAGTATTAATAATAATGACAATATGACGCAGTCGGCATCTGGTGAATCAGAGGCTCCTGACTGGCCTACGTGCTGGACTGTAGACCAGAAGAATGAATATTGTAGTAAGTATGATTGGTTCTACATTTGCAAAAACAAGCTTGGGTGTTCGTCTTGCCAGAAAGTTGGATTCCTGGGTGTGGAATCAAAAATTGGAATGAAAATTTCAAAGGCATGGGCGAAAGTCGTCAACAGCAGCTAACATCTCTATGAAAGAAAATTTTTGACCACAAAGACACCGCCAGCCACAGAGCTGCAGTTAATTTGCTTGCTGAAGCTGACAGAGGGGCACTTGAGACAGCGATTTTGCGGGCACTATCTCAAAAAAAGTTACAACAGCTAAAGTTTTCCGTACAGCGTACAAGGTTGCAAAAGAAAATCAAAGTTTTCATAATTTTGAAGCTGAAGTAGATTTGCAAGAACTGAACGGTGTCGACATGGGTCGTATTCTTCATTCAACCAATGCATGCATCAACATTGTGAATCATATCAGTTATGAAATGAGAAAGAATTTGGTTAAGGAAATCGTACACTCAAACCGTAAAATTTCCTTATTAATTGACGAGTCAACTACAGTAAGCAATGTTTCTGTGCTGATTGTTTATGTTCATACTTGTGCCACTGACACTGGGATGAACTCTGCAGTTAACTTGTTTTTGGACTTGATTGAACTTTCAACATTTGGTGCAACAGGAATTCTGGAATCTTTGTTGGGTTGTCTTCATTCTTACGGCATGACTGAGGAATACTTGAGGAGTAAACTAGTTTGTGATGCGTGTGATGGTGCAGCTGTCATGTTAGGGCACAAGAGCAGTTTGAAAAAGCTACTGACAGAAATGTTTCCATCCGTAATTTTCTGGCACTGTGCTAACCACTGACTTGAGCTTGCTGTTGGTGACACAATCAAAGAAGTATCTGGAATCAACAGATTTAAGGCTTTCCTCGATAAGTTATATGTACTGTATCACGCGTCGCCGAAAAATAGCAGAGAATTACAAGTGTGTGCGAAATTGTTGGACGTTCAACTGCTAAAAATTGGTCGAATACTTAGCACAAGATGGGTTGCATCCAGTTTCCGTTCTGTTTCCGCAGTATGGGAAAATTACGATGCTTTGATTGAACATTTTGATCAAGCGAAACAGTGTCCGTCGAGGGATCAAAAGGAAAAATGCACATATGAGGGCTTGTTGCATAAGATAACGTCCATAAAATTCATGCTAGATCTTGCTTTGATGTGTGACGCACTGCAGGAACTGGCAGAGTTAAGTCTCGATCTTCAAGATCGTAAGTTGGACTTGTACGTTGCCAACCAAAAGATTAAAACAGTTGTTCAAGTGTTTAAGGAAAGGCAAATCAGAGCAGGCCCATATTATGAAATGGCTGCAAAAGCTGTTGAAACTTTGCAGTTTTGGAATGCTGTACTCCATAGGAAAGACTCAAAAAATAATCCTCCAATTGACCCGGCAGCGTTTTACACGAAACTGCAGCAGTCGATCGAAAACCGTCTGCTTGATTGCGAAAACACTAAATTTGCACAGTGGGTACGTGTTCTTGACCAGACACAGTGGCCAGATGATGTCCAGGAACCACTGACATTTGGTGAGCAGATTAGAAACTTGTGTAGAAAACTTCAGCTTGCAGAAAGAGACGTCATTCATGGATTTCATGAATATTTGATCGAGAGGGAGTGCTCTGAGAAATTGATGCCGCTACAACACGCAGCGAGTATCATTCCTATTTCCTCCAGCGAATGTGAGCGTGGATTTTTGCAAATGAATCTGATCGCGACACCATCCCGGGCAACGTTGCTGACAAAGACTATGGGGCTTGTTTACAAAGCCGCGGTAGCGGTTCGCGGTCGTTATCGGAGCCACGGCCCCATTGAAATCAATGGGGCCGCGGCTCCGATAATGATCGCGAACCGCTACCGCAGCTTTGTAAACAAGCCCCTATTTCTTCACTGCTTTTCGTCAAGCTAGTTGGTCCACCTCTGAGGCTTTTTGATCCAACAAAGTATGTTGATTCTTGGTTACTTTAAGGTCAGCGATCAGCCATTAACATGAATAGTAAAGAACGAAATTGGGACGTCACGTCTGATGAAAATTTTGTTGAAATCTGGCGTTTTCTTTAACATTTTAAAGGTTAATTAGCCGAGGCATGCTTTATTTTTGCAAATGAGAAAATGCATGAATTGATCTGTTTTTAGAGTTTCCTTAGGCATGTTTAATTAAATAGGCTATTGCTTGAAATAAGTGTACTGACAACTGACTCCTGAAGAATGCGTACCGGCAAATATCTTCTTCCAAAAAAAGCACTGAATTAAAGCAACAACGGGCAGATGTTTTAAGTGTGTTGGCCACTGCCACTGAAAATGCCCCCCTGGATGTTCAGGAACCACCTTAATAGTTTCATTAGCTGTTTAGATTCTTGTATAGCTTGGAGGTAAAACATAGCTGAGGAGAAGACTGGGTGTTAGATTATATACAGGATCGTAATGCTCATCTAGCTAGGATGTTGGATAACAAACAAGGAAGCCCATTGATCCATTTCTGTTGTTACCTACTGCAGTGCTTCCCAAGCCTGTCCTAGGCACTCCCCAGCCAGTTGGGTTTCAGGATATCTACTATGAATATTCGTGAGAAAGATTTGCATACATTGCCTCCACTGCCTGCAAATCTACCTCCTCCTGTATATTCATTGTGGATATCCTGAAAAACAAACTGACTGAGGAGCCTCAGGGCAGGTCTGAGAACCACTGACCTATTAGTTACTTTGGGCCTGATATTCGAAGGCCTTTACATGGGTAACTTCCTTAGTTACTCATGTAAAGGCCTTATCCAGGATTTTCGAAAGGCACCTATATGGGTAGTGCCCTTCGAAAATCCCAGCTAAGTCCCTAACGTGCCCAGGTGCTATCCGCATAGCATTGGGGCATGTTAAGGGCGTTCCAGAGTGGAGCAGGGACAGAGGAAGGGGCTACATGGGTAGCAGTGATTTTCGATGCTACCTGCATAGCCCTGAGCGCCTTAAATATAGGCAAGGTTTTTTCTCACCTATCTTTAAGACGCAGAGGCTATGAGGGTAGCATCAAAAATCGCTGCTATCCGTGTAGCCTCGGTGGCTGCTGGGGCATCCAGGCTAACCCGGATTTTCACTTCCACTGGCACGGAAGAGAAAATCCGGATTAAGGAGGTCCGCGGACAGGCTATGCGCTGCAGTCGTGCATAACCTGCCTATGTCAATATTGGACTCTATGATTCTCATGTCAGGTTTTGGAAATCAAGTTGTTTCATCCACCTCAGTATCATTATATCACAAATTGAATGGATAGGGTGCTTTTCCATTCCCAGTTTCTGGAACGGACCTAAAAAATAAAGGCACACGCACCCAGAAAATTCCATTCTCCGTGTGGCTTTCAGCAGTCTTGTTTTTCATCCTCATAAACAAGAAACTGACACTCCCCAAAAGGTCTTTATTGGAATGAAAAGTCAGGCAAAGAAAAGGTGTGTCTGGCTACAGTGTACACCAGGGGAAGCAGGACACATTGATTTTGGCAGCTTTTACACATCCTGTGGCCTCTTATAAATTTTTGATATGCTGCTATCCATAACTACAACGATCACCTAATGAGATCTTTTAAACTTTACATATTTGATTGATATACATGGAAAATACATGGGGATTATTTATGCATCATTGGGGCCTGCAAATTATTTTTTTAAGTACTACCAGGTGTGCCGTGCTTTACAGATCCATAAGACATATAACAATCTCTGCTTATTGAAGATTACAATCTGATAAGGCAGACAGGCAAGAAGCACAGACAAGAGATGGGCCTTTAAGTTAAAACAGAGGGGCACTAATGCATGCCCATAATGCACTTTTGAGACCAATAATGTTGCTGTTGAGCCTTCTTAGTGCTGTTTTCACTGCTGAATGCTCTTATTCTGAGAGTCCCTTATTACTGACAGGATATGATTTGACATTTAGCTATAGGGAACCTATTCCGATTTCATCTGGATTATTTTTCATAGGGTACTCTAATAAGATCATATATTGTATTGTTGGCAGTGTGATAGACAGGGCTGACGCTACCCGGTAAGCAGGGTAAACATAGCAAGGGGGTGCTGGAGATAAGGGGTGCTGAAATCGCAGCAGACAGGTCATCTCACACACATTAGGTCTTTGCCCCCATTTTCTCAGTAACAGAAAAGAAAAAAATGTAGGGCCTGCAAGTCAGTGTGCGCCGATGACGATTCTGCCGATTGGGCCCCGCGCCTCCAAAACAGGAAGTTTGCATCAGGAGTGGGGGGTCGGACCAGTAGAGCCATTGGTGCACACCAACTTGAAACCTGGTCTTGCCCCCCTCCCCCAATGCAAACTTCCTGTTTCAGAGGAACAGGACCCGATCAGAAGAACCATTATCTGCACGCCTGAGCAAATGTTAGCAGTGGAGGCAGGCAATGGAAGAGGGGAGAGAGATACCAACAGGAACATGGGGAAAAGGATTGGAGGGAGGGGGTGGTGGACACAGGAGAAGATGATGAAGTGAATTAGGGAGGCAAAGGAAGAATAAGGTCACAACGCAGATGATGATGGACATGAGGGGAAGGGGTGCTGAACAGAGGGTAAATAGGATGGCAGCGGAGATGTTGGGCATGGAGAAACAGGGAGAAAGGGAGATGTTGCTGAGTATGGGGGGAGTGGAGGAGGAGGGTGATGCTGGACAAGGGAGGTTGAGTGGGAAGGCAGAAGAGTAATGCTGGACATTGGGAGAAGTAGGAAGACAGATGGGAGAAGCTGGATGGAAGGGGGGAATAGAGAGAAGAGATGCTGGATTAAGGGAAAGAGAGAGAAAGAAGATGCTGAACAAAGGGGTAGAGAGTGAGATGAGATGTTGGCGGGGGGGGAGAAGAGATGCTGGATGGCGGGGAGAGACTGGAGAATAAGGGGATGGGGAATGAAAGGGCCAGGGTGAGGGAAAGAGATGGAAAATAGTAAAAAGAGGGAGATTGAAGACCGACTAGTGAAAAAGACTGAAATATAAGTAGATAGAGAAACAAAAAGCTGAAAGGAAAAGATCACTGTCAGTAGGGGAGGAAGGGAAGAATACAGGAGAAAAGAGAAGTGTGCAAATGATCCTGGAGAGAGTTGAGGAAACAGGGGAAAGCAGAAATCAGAGGCTGGGACCAACATGATCACAGAATAAATTGGCCAGACAACAAAGGTAGAAAAACAAATTTTATTTTTCATGTAATGGTTGGAATTTGTCAGTTTTTGGAGTTTATATTTGCTATCTCAATATTTGGCCCAGCATGGGTGGAAATGCATCGCTCTTTCTATTTCTCTGGTGTTGCACCGCTTGCACAGTCTGGCTTATTGGAGTTTCAGTTCAATTTTTGTCTACATTTTTCTAGTCAGTTTACGGTAATTTGCACTATACTTGGTGAGGATCTATCTATGTTTAGTATGTGCGACTGAGGATAGGTATTCTGTTGACTTTGAATGTCTGTGTAGGGATCTGTAATAATCTGGCTTTTCAATTTTACGAATAGGTGGTATCGATTTTATCAGGCTCACTGCAATATTTACAGTGCTGCCTTTTCCTAGGTAGGTCCTCCCTCGTGCTGTTATGGAATGATAGGATTGTTCTGTCCTGAAGGACTTTTGTAGAGTTTTGTATTATGTCACAATATGCCTGGTACTGGAAAGGGTTTATGTTACTGAGATGAAACCAGAAACAATTATTTTTTTTTGGTATAGTGAATTCTAAAGGGAAATGTCCTAGTTTTGCTGAAACTTTATACATCAAACCAAAGAAAGATAAATATCATTTTCTGGTGCTCCTTTCAATTGCAAGCAAATAACATGCAAATCTTTCCAAATTTATACTACGAATGCACCGTGAGAAAAACCTCACTCACTGGGTTTGAATCTCACTCACTGGGATGGTAAATCTCACTCTTTGAGATGGGTCACCCGTGGCATCTCTGCAGTAGTTCGTGTGCTCGTGGAAGCAGCCTGTCCCGTGGCCAACGAACAAAAGCAAACCATGATCTCTTGCAGCGCTGCTGTATGCCTGTGGGACAAACTGTTCCTGTGGGCCGAAGATCGTTGTCAGGAGTAGTGCATGTACCCGCAGGAGCAGACTGTCCCGCAGACTAAAAATCGCAGCCTACAGCGCTGCTCTATGCTGGCAGCACAGGCTGCTCCCACAGACCAATGAAGAAAGAGACTCGTGGCAAGAGTACTGCAGGGATCTAAGACACAGTACTTGTTTTTATTCCAGCTAGGCATTTGCCCCTTCACTGCAATTTTCTTGTTACAACATTTGTTTTGAAGAAGAAATACTAGCATTTCATGAACAGAGCTCACGAAGGAGTTTTGGGAAAGGGGGGGTTCAGCCTACTATTAATAGTAATAAAGGAGGGGGCACCGATCTGTAGGTTGTAGGACACTAGAGACCCTAGAACAGGCATTGGTGATTGGGCAGCTATACATCCACTGTGTCAGGCACTGGGAGACATGAATGTTGTGACAACATTCCCCCGATTGTTCCATGAGGCTTATATCCCTACCCAGGCCAGGAACTGGAGGCTGGCTACCTAGATATGTTAGCACAGGGATCCGCCCTCCCAAGCCCACACAGGCCTGACCAGGGGAGCAGTGCCCCAAAGCTGATTGTGGGAAGGAGGACAGGGTTGCCCCACAGAAGGCAGATGTATATAGACCAACATACGTCATGATGGGACAGGTGTAGCTGCTGTGAAAAATGCCAATACCCAGATAGGTGGGAATCAGATGTCATAGCCAGAAGGCCCTACTACTACTATTGCTACTACTACTGATCATTTGTATAGTGCTACAGGGGGTACGCAGTGCTACACAGACACACATGGTCCTGCTCAGCAGAGCTTACAATCTATTCAACATAGACAATACAGCAGATGTGGACAGGATATAGTTAGGGGAATGGTAAGGAAACACAAGGGAGATTAGGCGAATCAGATCCAAAAGTAGCAACGAAGAGGTGAGCACCCAGCCTGAATTTGTGAAGAACCCTGATGTATATACTCTTCCCCCCTACCCCTCCCCCTACACCCCTCTCCCCCCTCACCCCCCCTTCCCCCTCACCCCCCTCTCCCCCCTCTTCTCCCCCCCTCTCTCCCCCCTCCCCCCTCACCCCCCTCTCCCCCCTCTCTCCCCCCTCCCCCTCTTCTCCCCCCTCTTCACCCCCCCTCTCTCCCCCCTCCCCCCTCTTCTCTCTCCCCTCTTCACCCCCCTCTCTCCCCCCTCCCCCCTCCCCCCCCCTTCTCCCCCCCTCCCCTCCCCCCTCTTCTCCCCACCCTCTCCCCCCTCCCCCCTCACCCCCCCTCTCTCCCCCTCCCCCCCCTCCCCTCCCCTCCCCTCCCCCCTCTTCTCCCCTCTCTCCCTCTCCCCCCTCCCCACCCCTTCTCCCCCCTTCTCCCCCTCACCCCCTCCCCCCTCTCCCCCTCTCTCTCCCCCCTTCTCCCTTCTCCCCCCCTCTCCCCCCCTTCTCCCCCCTCTCCCCCTCCTTCTCCCCCCCTTCTCCCCCCTCTTCCCCCTCCTTCTCCCCCCCTTCCCCCTCTCCCCCCCCCTTCTCCCCTTCTCCCCCCTTCTCCCCCCCTCCCTTCTCCCCCCCCTTCCCCCCTCCTCCCCCCCTTCTCCCCCCTCTCCCCCCTCCCCCCCTTCTCCCCCCTCCCCCCTTCTCCCCCCCCTCCCCCCCCAAAGCTGCTGCCCTAGGTGACTACCTAGTTTGCTTAGTGGTTATGCCAATCCTGGGTGGGACAAAGGGAGCACTTTTTGTTCCAACTTAGGAAAACTAGTGAATAGAGAGAAATGAATCCATAATCCCCTATTTGGGTAATTTAAATTTCCTGCTGCAATTTTAACGTGTCTTTTCTCAGCTTATCCCATGTTTCCACCAAGGATGAACCGTTTCGTCATACTTAATTGGCCCCCGAATGCATGCTTTCTTTCAAGAGCAGAGATCCCACAGTATGCAATGCTTAACAGTGTGCAATACTGACCCTGGGGCAACCTTTCAAATTGAATACGTTGGTGAATCGGTATCTCAGTCCAGAATAGAAATGTGCTGCAAGTCAACATGGCAAAAGCGAGTGTAGGTAATGCAAATACCTTAGGATCCACCTTGGAATCAAACAGCAGTAGTAATCATAGCGATAATTATTCCTGTTAATCTCCTCATTATTGCTCCAGATTACACTGATGTATTTGTTACTAGCCAGGTCCAGTAAAGTGTAGTAAGCATGGCAGGAGGGCACAGACTGGAGGGCAAGAGGAGCAGCCACAAGTACAGCTCTACCATCCCTGCATGGGAGGGCATCAATTTATACGTTTGCAGAATGGCACCAGAAACCCCTAGCTCCGTCCCTGTTATTAGTTTGTTTCAAGCTAGTCAAGATGGAAAATGCTTGACTATAAAGGAAAAATATATCCTCTCAGTTATCTCATTGACTAGGATCTAAAGCCAATATAGGAGCGGTCTCTAAAAATGGCCAATGAGGAGTGGTAGCAGGCAGGCTAAAATTACAGAGTCCACTAATCAAAGGGTTTATGCTCTTGACTATGAGAGTCAAGCCCCTAAACTGGCATCTCTGAAATTCTCCTAGGACTGAGTTCCTAAATGTATGCTCAAAAGTTTCTTAAATTCCTAACTTTCGGAGCCTTGAAAGTCCGGGGCAATAGGGGCGGATTTAGGGCAGGAGAAAAAATTAGGAGCTTAGCACTGATTTTCAGCAATAGGCATATAACATTTTAAAAGTAAAACCAGGTCCTCCTGGAAACTGGGATGCTCACTAGTCTAGGCAGATCCCGAAGGAAGAGGAGAGAACTGCACATTCTTGCTGGGATCAAAGATACAATAAAGGCTATAGCACTGGCCACACCTTCGACTCAGTAGAAGCCAAAAAAACAGGGTGGACGTGATCTTTCCACCATCTGCACAGCCCAATATAAAAGAGAATGCTTTATGTAAAAGATCATGCAGGCTCCTTGGTGGCAGGTGGAAAGTTCAGGGATGATATAAAGAAACACAGTGAAAAAAGAAGATCTTGGTACTGTATGGCTACAGGATGTTCTCTTTCATTAGGAATTTCTCCTACTGATGAATTTGTCATTGAGAGATAATAAGAGGTACAGAAGCAAGGACACTGGTGCTATCAGCAGTAATGGCAGATGTGTGCTTCCTAGTATCGCATTTTGTACAGTTAACTTAGTATTTCTAGTCCTTGATCTCTAAATTTGAATAATTTCAGAGGCTACAGTAAAATAATAAAAGAATAAGCTAACGATGCAAAACTAGTGTGATACAACACAATAGCAATCTAAGAATAAGGTAATAATTACATAAACTCAGAGAAAGAATTACAAGTTTAACTATTGCGCTAATACAATGACTGTCCACAGAATCAAAATTTAATCCAACAGGCTGAGTTGAATATAACCTCTTGGGAAGTAAAATGTTCAAGGCCTGAGCTTTGACCTCCCATTATCACTTGTACTAACCCAGTTATCTCATAGAAAGCCTATGAATAGTTTCCCTTTGCATCTTTCCACTTGTGATCTTTTTATTCATTAGGAGTCTCTATAGCTTCAGTGCACGTGGAAGACAAATTTCATAAGGAGAGCACGGACACTGAAAACTGCCCTACTCAGAGCTCCTGAATTCAGCTACTGCAGTCAGAGCCAAAAGCACCAGGCCTGATATTCCAAAGCAGCTGCACCGTTTACAGACCCCAGATACCGCTGCTATATGCCCCAATATTACACGGGGCATTCCGGAGGTGGTAGCCGGTGATAATATGGCGGTCAGTGGCGATATGAGTGGCTGTCTGGTTATCCCTCAGTGGCAAACGTTAGGTGCAGCAGAAGCTGTCCTAACATTTGCCACCGAAGCTAACTGCCACTGCGCAGACAGCTTTCGGCTTCCACGGCAAACCCAGATATTCAATGCTTGCGGCCGGATATGGTCCCGGCCCTGACTATCCAGGTTAACTCTTCAGCGGCGATAGCTAGACACGCTACTCATGCTAGCCACTGCCCCTAAATATCGGGTTCAACCTTCCTTTCAAACAAAAAGGAACCAAAGGGGGAGGGGGGGGTTGCACATAATGCATCATGGTTTCGGTGCTAATCGCACGTTGGGTGCAACACACTAGCACCCGTTCGTAACTGTTGGGAACGTGGAAAGCATTTCCCTGGCAGTTAACATGGAGCCCTGTCCCATAGTGCACGCTGCATTAGCATGGGTGCATCTAATTCCCGGCCCCTGCGCCACCCACATGTGCCTCTAATGAGAGTTGCGCAGTTAACACAGGAATCAGCCTGCGCTGTCATGGTCCTGCATTAGCTGGTAATGCACGTCCCGCCATGCCTTGAGCCCCGGACAGAACATGTGCTGCCAGATAGTGCCCTTTAGTAAAAGACCCTCAAAGGTTTTTTGTATTCATTGCAATTGTGCAACTACTATGCACACTATGGCTTTTTGCATGAGTATATTCGCTGGTATATGCACACACAAGCAATTGCACACAGGCGTAATTTTTAGGAACCCCAGTGAATGCCAAAATGAGTCCGACACTCACATGCCTACTATTCAGCCACTTGCAAGGTAGGCAGTCCTACGGGCCTGCTTGGTTTGAGGAAGCAATGGGGAAATTGCCATTTTGAGGCAGAACTGGGGAGGGATTACCCATTGCACATTCATGTTAATAAATATCTTTTTAACACGTTAGAACTTTTAGCCACACTATTTTGTTTAAAGTGCTTGAAGCTGCTGTAAGTAGTTCAGATGCCCCTTTAGTAGTTTCAGATGCTTTAAATAAAATAGCATGGTTGTCATACCGCGCCACTTGCATTCATAGAAATAAAGGTCAACAAACAGGCTGGATGTCATATCTCTGTACTGAACTAACTAAAAGGCATGTTTACTGAAGAGCAGGTTTGGGCCATGAATGCAGCGTGGAGACCCACACTAACTTTAGGGGGCATGTGCGCCTGCCCTCTGCTATTGCCCATTGAGGTGGCATTAAGTGCATCTATGCTAAGCAATCGTGGTTGGCGTGCTCCCAAAGCACCCACGCTAATCGTGATGCATCGTCAACACTCATTCTAACCCAAACCTCCCCAGTCCCCGCCCAATCGCTCGCTACCACGATAGTATGGGCCCTATACTAACTTTTAGCTTGCGTGCTTACTGTGCACTACACTTCACACTAATGGCTAGCATGCTTTAGTAAACACGCCCCTTTATACATCTATGACTGAATACAACTGTGAATCTCGAAAGCTAGTTGCAAAATGTGTCAAGGAAGTCCTATAAAAACATATCACTTCCAACTTACTTGTTAACATCTCTTCGTACTTAAGCACTGCAAATTAAACCACATCTCCCTTGGCTAAGTCACAATAGCAAAAGACTAAAGAGACAGGTATACTACAATGAAGCCTTCAGCTGCAACAGAGAAACAGAGGTAATGCAATAGTCTGTACACATTCAGGTGTATCAAAATGAAAGTGGTATTTCGTAATGTACAACATGCATATGCTACTTTTGAGTGATAAATTTCCCACTAGAGTAATTTTCCCAGAAGAGCTGGGAAAATGCTTAGTACATAGGTCCTAATGTGCCTGAGTTTTCCACTGGATTCCTAAATCATAAAACAAAACCCATTCAAGGGGTTAAAGAACCCGGAAAACTTGCGGAAGAAGTTAACTGTACTTATTTTAAAATTATTATGAATTCCAGTAAGACACAGAAGATTATGTTAAAAGCTTTGTTCACAATTTCCACGTGGAAAAATGCCGCATTTATATGTGGAAATGACAATTTTAGAATTTACACATGAATGTCCTCAATACATAGAGTAGAAGTTGCAAGAGGGCATGTCAGGGTTAGCACATGGCCTGGGCAGGTCAAAAATCTACACGTGTTTTCCCCACTTCATATCGGAAATGTATGTGTATGACTATAATTTTCCATGTCAGGATTTACAGCTATTCCCTGGCAGGTAAAAAGGGCTCTTTCTGGCTGGCCCTTTACAGGAGAGATTAAGGTGGTTTTCCTCCTTAATCCCACACTATTTATGTCCCCCTTCGAATTGAAATCAAATAAAAGATAGCGACCTCTGTAGTTCATAGGCGGCATTTATACGGACAGCACTTAGCCGTCTGAGTTGTCATGTTGTCTCCATTGACTTTTCCCACCTGTAGACTTGTAAAATGGCTTTTCCAGCTCTATGTATCAGTAAAGACAACCCCATTCTTGTGTGTCCTTATATGTATTTTAGAAAAGGCTCCATGTTGCACAGAGCCTTTTCTAAAATACCACTGAAACTGTGTATATCCCAATATTGAGGCTCATATGATCTAAAATTTGCCTTATAGTATATTAGTATGGATTACCAGCATTCAGTGAAAATGATGAGCTATGAACATTTTGGGGGTCATTTTAGAAGCCCTATTCGTACTTTGGATGTCTGAACACAGGCTTAGAGACATCCAGAGCCATTTTAGAAGCTGGCTCAGGGGACGTCCATGTCTGAACAATGGACGTCCCCTGGCCAGCATCCCCTGAGCATGGCCAAGGCATTCCCAGGATGCTGGATTCCCCAGCTGATCAGAGAAACATCCAGTATGATATCTAATGTTAGACCTGCTCCAGGCAGGAACAGTGATTGTTTTAGTTGAAAAACATCCAGAAGGTGCAGAGAAGATATCATCCCCGGTACTCAGCACAATGTCAACAGCAGCTGCAGTGGGATTTGAACCCTAGTCACCCTGTTCCTAATGATTAGGCTATTCTAGACATCCAAGTTGTGAAATACAGTTCTGGAGATGTATATGCAGATGCCCATATCAGGCAGGTTCATGTTAGTGAAAACTCATCTGGACAGGTCTGCTTTTTTTCCAGATGTTCTGGCTTAGATGTCCTAGATTGCACTTGGACATCTCTTCTCAAATTCCCCTCCATGCGTACCTGTCATCATTGAACCTGGAACAGGATTGGCCAAGAAGCCATGCCTCCCCCACACACATATGCACACACACTCACAGATGTTTTAAAATGAGATGATTAGGTCACCTCATTTTTTAAGAGAAAAAGAAAACATTCCTTGTTGTTAGCAGGTATAGACCCCCCTTATGCCCCCTACCAAACCATTGCTCTCTCTTGCCACAACCACTCACAATATGTGGCTCACAGTGTAACATCTACCATATTAATTGGATATGAAAAACATAAAATATCCAAAACAATATAAACATGAAAACATTACATAAGAAAACAATACATACACATAAAACATTAAAACAAATAAAACATCTCATGACTCCCAAAGGGAAATACAGCAAACCCGTAAATAATGGAGTACAGCTTTAGGACCTATGAGCCTATGCCTATACGGATGTCTTTCCTCTCTGACACAGGTTCAGTGAATCTCTGTGCTTATAGTTTGCTGCCACAATCATAGCAGAATTAAGGCAGGGCAAACTAGGCACATGTCTAGAGCTCAAACTTATAGGACGAGCCCTTTCCTATGTGTACTCTGATGGCTACAAAGGCAGATTTTGATTTGGTCAGCAGCTGGCAGAAGAAGAGTTCAGTGTGGGAGGGGGGTGGAGGGAAAGGGAAGGCAGAGGTACCACTTCCTGCAAGGGTTCATTCTCCTCACCATCTGTTCATTGTTCTCCAGTAGGCAAGAGACATCAGCGAGCAGCGATTCCTTATCTACTTCTCCCTCCTCTGTCGATTTTTCTCAGCAGTCAAAGCTAAGCATTTTCAAGAATTTTAAAATATATTTATATTACAATGGGAACCCCAGTATGCTTATTTGCCTGTCTTGGCCATGGTCACAACAGTGTTTTGTGAGTCCTAAGAGAAAGGAAGGGAAAGAGCACGGGATTGCCACCTCTCTTCAGCTCAACCAAACGGTCCGATCCAGTCCCGGGTTTGCTGTGGTACAGTCATAGAAGCACTTACATAGTTCTGATTTATTTTAAATTTTTAGGGACTTCAGTGACAAATCAGATCTATAAATCCATGTTTTCAACAGTGCAAAACCAGGACTGGATCAGACTGTTTCATTTTCCTGGGGTAAGATGAAAACCCCGAGTCAAAGGGCGAGAAGGGGAAAGCAAGGGAGGGAGGGCGAGACAGATAAGTAGAGCCATCAGGTTTGGAACAGGGTAAAGAGAAAGAAAATTAAAGCCATGAGGTTTAGTAGGATGGGAGTGGGGGGAGGGGAATGGTGTGGAGGTAGGGCAGGGGTACTCAAATCCAGTCCTGGAGGGCCACAAACCAGTCAGGTTTTTGGGATACCCCTAATGAATATGCATGAGATACATTCAAATACAATGGAGGCAGTGCATGCAAATATATCTCATGCATATTCATTAGGGATATCCCAAAAACCTGACTGGTTTGTGGCCCTCCAGGACTGGATTTGAGTACCTCTGAGGTAGGGGCAAGAGAGAGAGAGGGGCACATAAAAAATTGGTTGAGGAGGGAGGGAAAGAAAAGAGAAGAGGGAGGGACCAAGAAAGGATGCCATTAGACCACGTGGGGAAAAGGACTGTGGGGGTGGAGCTACAAAGGCTGTCATGAGGTCCAGGGGAGGAGAGTCGGAGCTATAAGAGAGAGAGAAGAGGTGATATGAGGATCCTTGTAAAAGGGGAAGTCGGGAGGTGGGGAGAAGGAACACTGCAATATCAGAGTATTTCCCCCACAAACAAATTTAAAACGTTTCCAGTACTCTTGCTTCTCAAGTTAACTGGGAAACACTTCCTTTGCAAAGCCGTGGTTAAATGTTTCCATACAATTCACTCTGCAAGCATTGTCACAAAAAGATACAAATTCCTCGTCAAAATCTTTTGATGGAAATCATATAAAGTTTTCATCCAGTGCACACAATACATTTCACTTGCTCCCACAGAAACAGAGGACCCCTTGTGTGGCAGAAGTGCAACTGATTTTATGTAGAACTTGTATAAAATTCTGAATACATCTAAAGCCAAATTCACTGAAGACTCAGGAGCACACTAAAGTCACTTCTATGCACGATCATATCCTAAAATGGGTTGTTAAACCAGCAATCACCTCTTGCTGCCAAAGCCAACTTCTTCTATATTCTAGATGCACTTTAGAAGCTTTCATTACAGCAGAAAAGTTTGTTTCAGATTTTCCAATATTTTCAATAGGAAAAAGTGCAGTGCAAACTCTGGAGCAGGTTTGGCACTCAAATTGAAGCTTCAGTCCCTGCCGCCTTTTAACTCTCTACTTGCTATTATTCCCGTCCAAAGCCAGGAGAAGAACAAACTCTTGAATGTTTTTTTACAATACAGTGCATTTCCTGTGATCCTTTAAATCAGTGGTTCTCAACCAAGATCTCAGGGACCGCTTGGCAAGTCAAGTTTTCAGAATATTCACAATGAATACTCATTACATAAACCTCATGCATAGTCATTGTGGATATCCTGAAAACTCGAAAGGCCAGTGGTCACTGAGGGCTGGGGTCTCAAACAGAACTTCTTGAGAGTCCAAGACAGCATGACCGTACCAATTACATAGAACCAGATGTAGGATTTGCCTTGGACTTGTTTGGGGTTTTACTTTTTATTCTTTCCAACCCAATGAAAGTTAGAAAGAGTCATACCAAAGAGGTCAAGAATATCTATTTTCTGTCTAGGGTCAAAATAACTCTGAAACTTAAACAAAAGGAAAGGAAAGTTGGCATGGGTGAAAACCTGGTAGAAAGGTACATCAGGTTTGAAAATGGGCCAGATTAGAGCAGGGGTTCTAAAGAAAGAAGCCCCCCCTGCAAAAAAAAAAAAGACCCAGAACATTTCTATGGGAGAAGCAGTTCCAACTTTTGCAGCCTAGAAAATTACATAGAGCGAACTATAACAAGTATTGGTTGCTATGTGTACTGCCAACTAATATCTGTTGCTATGGGCAAACTATGTACGTACTTTGGGTTCAAATGTTTAGGGGGGCTTGTGAGATGTGCTCTGGACTCAGGAGATGAGGATTGAAAATGGTCTGGCTTTTTCATGTTTCAAAAGATTTTTGTATTAATGTTCAGAAGGTAGAAGGATGGCTAATGTGCCTGGATATTTTCCAGAGTTTAAAACTTTTATCTTCAGCTCATCCCGCCCTCTGTATGAATAGGATGCAGCCAATGGAAAGGCCCTGGGGGTGGAACACTACAAGGCTACTCTAGTAACCGGAAGGCATGAAGTTGTTGTGCTGTACAAGTGCAGTTTCCATATCTATGAGGGGGGGAGGGGAGGGGAGGGAAAGAAATGAAGCACCCCCACAAAAAATGCCCCAATACATTTTTATGGATGAACCAGTCCCAACAGGGGCAGCTTATACACACTGATTCACCGCAACATAGCGATTAAGGATTTGCACCTTTCAAACTGTTTCCTCAATCACAGAAACACAGAGAAACAACATAGATAGTGATACACCCAAAACGCATACAAACAAATCTATGCACGCGCGCACACGCAAGCATGCACATTCATATCAGCATAGATATGGCACATATCACACACACACACACACACACAGAGAAAACAGATGTGGACAGCATCTAAATTCAAAAAAGCAGGGACAAACACAGAGGCTTTCTAAAGGAAAAAAGGGGACTCTTGTAGTGGTTGATATGGAAGGGCAGACTGATAGGTCATGTGGTCTTTTTCTGCCGTCATGTTTCCATATTTCTACAAAACAGATACACATACATATTCCCCACAGGTTCTAAACAAAGTCAAAACATACTCACATAGGTAACACAGATACAAACACAAACATCTACAAACACACTCACACTCACAGAAACAAACACACACACACACAAACAAGCAGAGAGGTTGGAAGCATTTCCATAATCTATGCTCTGTATGCTTTCCCCACTTGTTAAATAAACAACTTTCGCGCTGCCTTCCTACAGAAAGTATTTTTTTAAAGTGCTTTCCTTTCTGTTCTTATCTTTTACACCATAAAAACAAGGGGCATCAAGTGTTCTCCAGTGCTTTGGATTCTGCAAGGGTAATGTGCTCTTGAATAAATGTTTTCACTGTTGCTTTAGTGGGGGCTGCCTTTCAGCAGAGCTTTAGTGAGGTGCATAACTCAGCTTGACTAATCTCCCATGCTGATCCCTAGAAACTGGATCCGGATGAGGCTAAAATGAATCTTTGCAACAGCTTCCCCATGTCTTACTCTCAGCACCTTCCTCCCTGCCTTTGAGTGTAAGAAGGACAAACCCACAGATTGACCTTCTCTTTAGAGAGAGTTCAGCTTTTCCCTAACTGTGCTCTGTGATACTTGCTAACGATTTTGCAGAAGAAGGCAATCGCAACATTCCCTGTTTGGAAGGCAGGGCAAAGCTTGGCTATCTAGCTCCCAGTATGGGCTGGAGAGGTGTCAGCACCAAGCTTAGTGGGGCTGAGCAAGGATAGCGAGGCGTGAAGCACAAGGATCCTTGCTGCTTAGGATGGTGAATGACTCCCGACGGTGGCATCCCATGCTCTGGTATAGTGTAGGGGAGGGAAAGGTGTGGTATCTTCCCTCCCCTTTGCATAAAGGCCAGCCTTGTGCAGTCCTGCACAAATTTCTTCTGCTTAGCGTAGTATGCCAGACTCTAGCTTGCACTTTTCCCCCATTCCATGGTGAAAACATATTTTCCCTGCAAATCATCTCCTATCCTAGGGTATGTTGTAAACATCACCCATCAGGGAGAAAGGAAACATTTACAAACCTAACAACAAAGTCATAGCAGATGAGACCTTTAGCAAGAAGGCGGCACATGACGTCCACACCAAGGAGATCGACTTGGTCAACAGAGACCCCAAGCAACTCAACGATGACATGGTGATAGTAGGGAACCCAATCACTGTTACTACTTATTCTTTCTTACCTGTCTGGGCAAGAGGCAGAAAAAAATCACTACCCAAGGAATCCCATTGGGCAGCTTGCAAATTTTTTGAAATTAGTAATGGCAAAGAAGAACTGATGTGCCTATGGCAGCCTCTCTGGATTGTGGCCTGTTGCTTTAATTTTTTTTATCTGAATCATTTGGACA
Source organism: Ichthyophis bannanicus (assembly GCA_033557465.1). NCBI lineage: Eukaryota > Metazoa > Chordata > Amphibia > Gymnophiona > Ichthyophiidae > Ichthyophis > Ichthyophis bannanicus. The sequence continues at coordinate 160,631,020 of CM066038.1, read as the reverse complement.
TTAGGGAGATATGCTTCAATCCTTCTGCAAACCTGGCTATTCCTGTGGTTCACTCTTTTAAATCTTTTACATATTTTATTTAGCAATGCTTATATACCACTTTTCACCAGGTCAAAGTGGTGTACATTCAGGTACCCTATATATTTCCCTTGTCCCCTGAAGGGCTTACAATCTACATTTTGTACCTGAGGCAACAGAGGGTTAAGTGGCTTGCTGAGGGCCATAAGGAGCACCTGTGGGACTAGAAACCTCCAGTCCCTCTGGCCCAAGGTTGCTATCCTCCAGTGGGATTTGAACCTCCAGCCTGAGGCAACTTGACCCAACCACTAGGCCACTCCTCCCTCTGGGCAAGAGCCCTTGCTACCTGAAATAAAAGCACTAAGGACCAGTGGTCTCCACCTCCAATAGAGTATCAAACACAAAAAAGTGTGTTTTAGACAAAGGGGTATGTTTACTAAACTGCGCTCAAGTGCGCGGCGCACAATAGTGTGCGCTAAGGTACCTTAGCGCACACTAATGATGCGTTTTGTGCCCCGCACACGTGCGCGCCGCACTAAAGTGCCCGCTCATGTGCGCGGCACGCTGATGTGCGATAAAGGCGTGGAAAGGCTCTCAGAGGGCGGAGGAAGGCTCCCCAGGGGCGGAAAGACGGGGTCAATGTGTGGAGAGTGGGAGGGGAGAGGCTCCCCACACACGAGCGGGGCTGAAATTCAAGCAAAAAAATACCGCAAGTGAAAACCTCGCAGTAGAGCCAATTTAAAGGGAAGAGAAACCATTTCTGTCAGCAATGTACAGCAAAACCAGGGAAACCTACAAAAAGTGAGCAGTGTGATACATGTGCACGGAACAAAAGGGCAAATAAACATTAAAAATGACCCCAACAAAATATAAAAAAATCATAAGCAAGATGGGCAATACTGAGAGTAATGGGAAACATCAAAAAGCACTCCCAACAAAGCCCCAAAAAATAAATATGAATTTTAGAAGGGTCTACGCTCCATCTCCATACAAGGTGAATGATCCCGCAGTGAAATAACACTGATCAGGGTTTCCCTCTCCATTGGACAGGTTACCTATGGCATGCACATTTCCACAACAGAAGGGCGGGCAGGTCGGAATGGGCAACTGGACAGATGCTGGGAAAGGGGATACAGAGGGCTGCAGGCGGCACATGCTGTGGTGCAGCTGGGGCACAGTGCAGACTAGGCAGATGCCTAGATGGCACTTAGGAATGCTGAAACTGAACAGCAGCCAGACAGCAACTGATGAGGGCCCAACATGGGCACGAGAGTGTTTAGCACAGTGTCACAGGGGATAGTATCCAGCAGGTACCCCCAAGGGCACAGAACATTGGCAGGCGGTGATTGGGGGACGTGCGGACAGATATGCAGGCACCCCTACCCCAGAACCCGCACCATAGGCAGCCGCCTACCCGCACACAGGATGGCCTGAGACTGCGTACCACCAGCACCACCAGCAGAAGGGCATGTCAGCATGGTGGCACAGGGGTACTGGAGGTGGAGGGGGGCAGTGGCAGCTGCCCAGAGCAGACCATGGCCTAGCCCTGTGTAGGTGGGTGCAATGCACTGCAACAGACAGGCCCTGCCGGACAAACAGTCATGGTATCATCAGGGAATGCACTGTCTCTGTGGCAACATGGTGGTGCAGTGCACACAACCAGTGTGTTTGGAGACAGAAGGTCACAGGTTCAAGCCCCAGCTGGGGCTCCTGCCAATCCAGTCCACATATTTTTCCCACAACTAAACCGTGATAGAAAAGACAAACCTTTATTGCAGAGAACATACGCATGGTTAATACGCCTATATTTTACCCCACCGAGCACAGACACCATAAACAGCCGCATTACCTAGAGCAGAATCTCCCAAATGCAGTCCTGGAGGGCCAAACACCATTCAGGTTCCATGCTGCCTCTAATAAAGATGCCTGTGCTGCATATCTATGCACCACCCCCATGGTATGCAGATGTATCTCATGCATATTCATGAGGGACAGCATGAAAACCGAACAGTGTTTGGCACACCAGGACTGGAGTTGGGAACCTCTGCCGTAAAGCAGCAGCCAACAGGGGCAGACACACCCACACCCACATCCACAGGCCCCATTGGCCAATGCCTCCTGGAGAGGCAGGACATTGGGCCCTGCGTGCATCTCCCAATACTAGCACTTGCATACCTTAGCAATGCCACCCTACACCTGGGAATACGGTACACAGCTATCAAACGTTTGCTATGATTACTGGCAGATAGCAATTCCTACGTTAAGCACAGTTTGCTGATTGAGCTCCATCATAACAACCTTTCTGATGTCTGTGGTGTGTGCTTCAGGTCTGGTCTCTGACAGTGTTTACCACCCTGGGGAGTGATCCCCAACAGTATTGTGTACCATATCCATGCCTGTACTGTGCCCAGGACTGATGTGGTGGCCAGGGCTGCTAAACTCCTCTATAGTAGCACAATGCTGGCATAGGTGTGCGTGTGTGTGTCTGTCTATCCAGTGTGTGGTGGCTGCAAACACCCTCCACAGCCCACACTGCCAGCACTGTTGCCAGTATTGGCCTGCCAGTGTGCATAATGAGGAACAAGGTACCATGGGTATAGCCCGGACAGGGTGGCCTGGCCAGGATGCATCTGCACAGGGCATAGGGCACTGGCTGGGACATTTTAGTGCCCGACCACCACCTACATAGACAGGGTGGCCTCAGCATGTCCTGCTGGGAGATCACTCTCACCCTGACTGTGCAGTGACCACAGCATGGCTAGGCACCCCCATAGTGCCATATTGTATTTTTTTTCATGTGATATTTATGGGTTTCCTTTTGGGGCCCAGTCACTGACTTATCTGCTTGTTGTGTATGCTGACATCCCAGTTCTGGGTGCATGCATTTCCACCAGGAACATGCACTATGGACTAGCTAGCAGACTGTTTACAGCTGGTATGTGTCTTGATGGAGTGCCTTGCAGGGTGCAGCGGCTGAAGGCTTGCTGCAGGAGAATATCAGATAGTGGTGGAGTGCAGCTTAGCATATCCAGGCCTAATGTCTGTCTGCTATTGTGTTATGGATGTGTATAGAGCTGCATTAACTGCCCTGTAGGGTGTCTGTTCCCCAGCAGGACTGGGGTTGCTGGTCCCTTCTACTGCCACCATTGCAGGGAGGTAGAATGTGGATCTGTTGATGGGAGACCCTGTTTACCACTCTCAGCCCTGGAGAAGAAGGAGGAGGGTGGTGGTGGTGGTACATAATCCTCTTAGGGGTCCATAAGGGCTACACCTGACTGATATATCCAAGTTGTTTCTGCAGAAACTAACTACCTCACACATTAGCACTGCTGGGGACCTGCAGCATGGCTTATTTTTGCCATGGAAGGTGCTGTGGACCTGGTGCTGGGCGCCCCACCGCACCCTCAGGGTGAGCACAGTACCTGCACAATGTGACGGTGTGTAGCTACTCTGTGCCAGTAACACAAACGGTCAGTACCCCCTACCAGGCCGAGGTGCTGTGGGGGTGCATACCCCATCTTGTGTTTATCTGTGGATGGCTGATTTGCATGTGCAGTGCATCATGGGTATGGGTGTGCTAACCCTATCCTGGTGACCACAGCAGACTGTCTGTGTGGTGACGTGCACTCCCTCTGCAGCCAGCCAGGGGCTTGCTAGCAGTTATAGAGCTGTAGCCCAATGGTTACTTTACTGCCTGTGGAGCCAGAGGTCATGGGTTCAAACCCACAGTGGGGTTATTTGATAGGGCTGTCCAAAGCATTATCTCTTTTTCATGTACATTATTGCTGCCAGCAAAAACACTCTCAGCGTACTGTACCCATAAGGTGCCTCTGAGGGCACTTTATAGGGCGCCCTATAGGGCACCTTATGGTTACCGTCCATATGAGGTGCACTATACGTTATCCTGTGGAGCGACTTATAGGGTGCCCTATAGGGGACATTTTAGGGTGCTGTGGCGGACAGTGCACTTTATAATGTGCCCTATGGAGTGCCTTATAGGGTGCCTTATGCGGCACCTTCAATTACGGCACGTGAGGGCGTGTTTGCTGGCAGCAATTAATAAAATACAAATAAAGTGCTGCAGGAAACAATTCGTACATTGCAAAGCTGATGCCTCAGCCAGCTTTACGTATTAGGCACACTGGGGAGCAAACTCATGACCCCTGTATCAGCAGTCAGTGCCTTAATCATTGTGCTACACTGCTGTTCGTCGTTGCATGTCAGCGCACCTACTTCAGATTTCCATGCGTTTAAATGCACAGTGCTGCCATCAAACACAGTGCTATGACCTTGCTGTGCCTCATAGGGCACCCTATATGATGCCCTATAGGCCACTCTTTCAGCAACATTGTAGGGTGCCGTGGCGGACAGTGCACTTTAAAATGTGCCCTCTGGGGTACCCTATGAGGCGCCTTATGCAGCACCTTATGTTACAATACTTTGAGGGTGTGTTTGCTGCCAGCACTATTTAAAGTAAAAATAAAATGCCCCCTACAGCAATATTACCTATAACAGGTAATGCCTCAGCCAGCCTTCTTCATTAAGCACAGTGGGGGATTGAAACCATGACTCCTGCATCATTGGTCAGTGTCTTAACCATTGTGCTACACTGCTGCTTCTCCTTACATCTCAGCGCACCTACTTATGATTTTCATTCCTTAAACTGCACAGTGCTGCCATCAAAAACAGTGCTGTGACCTTGTGGTACCTCATACGGCACCCTATAAAGCACCCTATAAGCAACATTCTAGGGTGCCTTGGCGGACAGTGCACTTTAAAATGTGCCTTATGGGGCGCCTTATGTTAACACGCTTTGAGAGTGCGTTTGCTAGTAGAGATAATTAAAATAAAAATAAAATGCCTCCTAAAGCAATCTTCCCCATAATAGGTAATGCCTCAGCCAACCTTCTTCATTGGGCACAGTGGGGGATTGAACCCATGATCCCTGCACCATTGGTCAGTGTCTTAACCATTGTACTGTGGCTCTGTTCCTGTGCTTGCACATCAGCGCGCTACTTATGCTTCCCGCGCAACTTTCTCATGCGCTAATGTGCGGGGCGCACATGAGCGCAGCGCAAATTAGCGCATGATTAATCCCGGTTTTGCTTTTTTCTGACTGAAACGCCACTCCTTATATGGCATCCGCACACTAGCGCGGCACGCACCCTAACGGGGTTTTAGTAAACATACCCCTAAGAGAGAAATTTAACCATTCAGAACCAAATTAAATTAAGGAGGGACATGGGTTTGGGCTGTATATTTCCTCAACTGCCCACAGATCTGCAAATGTCTTCACAGACCCAGTGAATGTCATGAGGCAGTGCTCTCTTCACAGCTAAGCATGCAGAAGGGTCTTAACTGGGTTCCACACTCATCCAGGTATCCCCCAGTCATCTCTGCCTTCTTGGTTCAATTAATTAGCATCCTTTGCTGTTGGCAGATGGAAGTTGACCAGGTGGTCTCAATCCAGTGCTTTTGCGGCCTGTGATGAGGTCTATAGAGTGTTGCCTGCTCCGCTCCAGAGGGATTATCAACAGGCCCCTTTAAGAAAGCCTGCAGTCCAGAGTTCATGGCTAGGAGGGCATCACTCACAGGAAGAAGTTTAAAAAAAACAGCAGGTTGCAGGAGAGGGAGAGGCTCGTGGGGCTGGAGTTCTTTCAAGGCAAGCCATCCAAAGGTAGGAATTTTAACTGGGCTAGAGGAAGGGCTGGGAGACCAGCTTTGTGAAAGTTTAACAAACTGGGTCCGAATAAAAACAAGTCGTTTCCTTGAACTGCTGTCTGAGGTTTTAACAGAAAACCCCTTCCTGCCTCATGCCACATAACTTGGGATTTTCTCTATCATGTGACTGAGGGCATATCCATAGTCCTCTAGGGCTCGGCCTCTACAGCAGGTCAGGGGGTTTTGTTTGTTTGTGTGAGCTAAGAGGGTTAACCTCGCTCTACTTAAGGAGCTTTAAGAAGGTTTAGTTAGTGAGGACAGGCAGGCTTTGTTTTGGCCACGAGAGGCTGCTAAGAATTTTGTTGCAGCTGGAATACTGCAGTGTTAACTCAACTGCAGAAAAGGAAGCTGTGGCAGTGTTGGAAGAGAACAGTGACAAGCCAGGATTGAGTGGCTCCTCCAGCTTCTGGAAGAAGGTCAGCAGCAACAACAATATCAGCACCAGCTACAAGGGGAATTACAGAGGACGTCCATAGCTCAGTTGACTCATGCTCTACAAAGACCACCACTCCACCCTCCAACACACGTGCTACTGAAAATGACAACAGAAGATGAACATGATCACTTTCTGGTGAACTTTGCACGGACTGCCTGCATGGCCAGGTGGCCAGAGGCAACATGGACTACTTACTTGGGGAATCTGCTGACTGGTAGCGGTCAGGCTGCATTCCAGGATGCCACCCTGATGGGCAAGCTACATATGCAGCTGTCAAGGCTGCCATAGTGGAATACCAGAGGCCTACCGCCAGCAATTCAGAAAAGGAGGGCTCCAGATAAGAGAGTCCTCTGAGGTTCCTCTGCTGATTGAAGGAGCTTGCATGGGAGTGGCTGCAACCAGAGAGAAAGACTATGCCAGAGGTAGCCAAGATTGTGCTATTGGAGTAGTTTTTGGAGGGCTTGACCACCCCAAGGAAACAATGGGTACATCAGCACCCCAGGTTTACACTGGAGAGTACACTGAAAATAGGCAAGGGATACCATGAAGCCCAGCCAGTGACTGAAGCGGACAGTGAGAAGGGGAAGAAGTTACCCATTAGCTCAGGGGGATGGAAGGGGAAGCCGAAATGGATGTTGGCTCCCATGTTCTGACCCCCAAAGTCACCTCCTAGGCAAAGATATGCATGGATGTCAGCCTAATCACCCCTCACACCTGCACTTTTGTGGACACCCCCACCCAGGGGCCCAGAACTTTGTGATTTCAGTGACACTCAAAGGGACCCATGTCCAGGCTTTGATAAACTCTGGGAGTGTGTGGACCCACATTTGACAGGAAACCATAACTCGATTTCAAATTGACTATGCAAAGACGGTAACACTGACCTGTGTGCATGGAGACCTGAGGCAGTATCCAACAGCACAGGTTTCATTTAAGACTCCAGCAGGGCAAACCACGTTCGAGGTCATGGTACTGCCCTGGCTCCTGTACCCAGTGGTGATTGGCCAAGACTACCCAAACTTCGGAGCGATTATGGGTCCAGCTAACTGATGGCTCCGCTAAGTCAGACCAGGAAGATTTCCCAGAGATTTTCCCGCTGGAAGACCCGGATCTATATGTCAAGAATCCCAAGTCTACTGAGTCCTGGAATTGGAGAATACTAAAGGGATTTAAGGACGTTCTGAAGGTTCCACTGTCTGGCCTTTTCAATGTTTCTTTAGAGTCTGGAATGATCCCAGAGGATTGAAAGGTGCATGTGGTCCCTTTACATAAAAGCAGAAGTAAGGATGAGGTTGGGAACCAGTTAGTCTGACTTCTGTGGTGAGAAAATTAACGGAAGTGCTGCTAAAACAGAGGATAGTTTCTAAAATCCAATAGATTGCCGTATTTGAGGTGGCATGGTTTTACCAGAGGCAGGTCTTATCAGACAAATCTGATTAATTTCTGATTGGATGACCAGAGTTGGACCAAGGGAGGGTGCTAGATGTGAGTGTAATTAGATTTCAGTAAAGCCTTTGACACTGTTCCACACAGGCAACTTATAAATAAGTTGAGTGCCTAGGGATTTTTATAAACTGTTCTAAGAGTCAGAGTGATTTACAGGGAACATTAACAACATTACATAGCTGCATTTAGCGCATTAACAGAATGTCTATTTGACGGGGAGAGTACAATATGTGTCAAAGGAGATATGAGCCAAGGGAAGGGGAACTTGGTAGCTAACAAAGAGACAGGTGGTCATTCTAATATGTGGCTGGGCATTGTGCATGGGCTAGGTTTCATTTCTGAAGTGTTCTTGCAATAGGGATGGACCGTGACATAACTGACTGGGTTAGAAACTGGTTGAGTGGGAGGCAACAAAGGGTGCAAATAAATGGAGCTCACTCTAAGGAGAAGGATGTTACCAGTGGCGTGGCACAGGAATCTTTCCTTGGTCTTATTCTTTTTAACAATTTTGTAAGTGATATTCAGAAGGACTGTCCAGATAAGGTTTGCCTCTGCAGATGATACCAAAATCTGCAATAAGGTAAACACCCAGGAAGGAGTAGATAACATGAGGAGGGATTTAGCGAAGCTTGAAGACTGGTCAAGAATTTGGCAGCTGAGATTTAATGATAAAAATGCAAAATTCCAAGGAAGAGGTACGGTATAGGGAGTAAAGTGCTTCTATCCACAAAAGAACACAAAACCTTACTGGTAGTCTAGTGCAGTGTTTTTCAACCTTTTTTGTGCAAAGGCACACTTTTTTCATGAAAAAAATCCCGAGGCACACCACCATTAGAAAATGTTAAAAAAATTTACCTCTGTCCCTATATTGACTATATATAAAGTAATTCTCTTGAATAGGAATCAAACACTCACACCAACCCCCCTCCCCTGCTGGTTCACACCAACCCCCCTCCCCTGCTGGTTCACTCACACCCCCCCCCTCCACTGCTGGTTCACTCACCCACCCCCCTGTCACTTACTCACCCCTCCTGCTGGGTCACTCACTCACTTACCCCCCCTCCCCTGCTGGTTCACTCACACCATCGCCCCCCCCCCCTTGCTGGTTCACTCACACCACCCCCCCCCCCTCCACTGCTGGTTCACTCACACTCCCCCCCCCCTTGCTGGTTCACTCACACTCCCCCTCCCCCTCCCCCTCCCCCCTTGCTGGTTCACTCACACACACACACCCCCCCCCCTGCCCTAGCCGCTGCTTCTGCTTTGTACAGAGCAGCGGCTGCACTACACTTACATTGAAAAGTAAAGAGAAACTGTGTCAGGAGCCCTCCGGTCATCGCAGAGCCCGAGGAAGTGATGTCATGGGGGCAGGCTCATCACAGGCTGTCTTTCCTTTTCAAATTAACTTTATTGCAGCTAAAGTTAATTTGAAAAGGAAAGACAACCTGTGAGGAGCCCGCCCCCATGACATCACTTCCTCGGGCTCTGCATGATCGGAGGGCTCCTGACACAGTTTCTCTTTACTTTTCAATGTAAGTGTAGTGCAGCCGCTGCTCTGTACAAAGCAGAACCAGCGGCTGCACTGCTATAGGGAATCGCGTTCGCGCCGCGGACTTCGGCACAAAAGCCGTTTTTTTGCTCTGGCCGCTCCCGATCTTGCGGCCAGAGCAAAAAACCGGCTTTTCAATGGCCGGTTTTACAACTGTGCTGGCAGCCGGCCTGACCATGGAAAAACCGGCCAGGCCGGCTGAAAACCGGCCGGTTGGCAACCCTAATTTGTGAGCCGAGGCCACATGTTACAGATGAAATTGGAATTTTTCCCACGGCACACCAGACAATATCTCACGGCACACTAGTGTGCCGCGGCACAGTGGTTGAAAAACGCTGGTCTAGTGAGCTCTGGCTCCCCTGACCCTCTCTTGACCCCACTGCATCTCTACTCCAGCCCTGAGCTGGCATAAGGATTTAGCACTAGGAGAGGAGTAAAAAAAAAGTACAAGATTTTAGCACATTCTTTTTTTAATCTGCAGCAATTTTTTTATTCAATTATTTGCAAGCATTTTGCATGTGCACTATGCTGCCCTTTTGTTCTGATTTTACTCTTGATTTTCCTCTGCTAAAGTTTCTTACTGCATTGTAAGTAAGTTTAGCATGAGAAACGTTTGAGTAAACAGCTGTGCTAAAGGATAATAGAGCTGACTGCATTGGGGCCACAGGTGTAGAAGAAAACTCCCTAACTGAACTCACTTAAATTAACGCAAAAAGAAAAATGGAAATAAACCTCAGCATAGATGGGAAAGCCCTTGTGGGGGGGGGGGGGTGTCTGGGAAACCACAAAAAAATCGTTTTATAAAACAAATAAGCAGGGAGTGTGGCTGTGAGAGAGAATAGGAGAGGGGGTAGAGCTAATAGAAACCCACTGACTTTACAAATCTGAGGGGGTGTGTGGGGCCTAGGGGAAAGATTATTTCCCATGCAAAGGGAAAAGAAAAACCTAGATATACCCCTGCTCTCCCCTCTCCCAATATTAGAGGGGACTTGAAAACTGATCCCACTGTTTCTATAAATCCCTCCCCCCCTCCTCCTCCAAATAGGTCATTATGTCTATTCTCCCCCCCCCCCCCCCCCTTTCTGGAGCCCATAGACTTCTCAACTGGGAGAAGGAGGCAGCAAGGGAGGGGAGGAGGCAAACAAAGATTTACCTGCTTAGGTAGTGGTAAAAGGAAAGAGATGAGAAGCCAGAAGAAAAGGACTGCTGGCTGGTTACTGTTAGCTGCTTTTGTGGTGCTTGGGGCGAGGTGGAGGAAGGAGTCTGCCCCCTCCCCAAGAAGAAAGGACTCCTGAGCCTCTCTAGAGGGAGATTGCCAGCCCTGGCTCCCCGCCCTTTTGAATAGGGAACGTGCGGTACGAGTTCCATCCCGGACGCCTTCTAACGCTCTTCTCAGTCATCCCCGTTTCAAAGCCAGCAAAAGAACAAACGCTGGAACGCTGCCAGCAACACGACTGCTTACAGCCACCTCCTCTCTCTTTCTCTCTCGGGCTTTTTAACAATACCGCGCATTCCTTCCTGCGATCCTTTACATGATCCCCTTCTGAAACCTCAGGCAGAGCTTCTGCATAGTCCAGGACAACATGTCTGGCACCAAATACGTAGAATCAGAGGTAGGATTCACCAAGGATTTCTTTTAAAAAATTCGGCTTTCATTCTGCCTTCCTACAGCGATTATATCCTTTGCTCTCCGGGACACTTTCGTTTCTGTTCTCGTCTTATACGCTATAAAACGGGGCATCTAGTGCTTTTTCCGTGCTTTGGATTTTGCAAGGGCAACCTGCTCTTGGGGGAAAACAAAGTTTTCACTGTCGCTGAAGCGAGGGCTGCCTTTTCGGCACAACTTTAATTTGCTGCATACCTCAGCGTGATTCATCTGCCATGCTTCTTATCACGAAAAACTGCACCCGGATGAGGCTAACGTGAAGGAGCAGGTTTCCCTCTTTGAATGTGTGGGTTTCCCTTTTCGTACTTTCAGCACCTTGCTCGCCTCCTGTGCGGGTAATTTTGCAAAGGAGGGCGCCCTGTGCGGGGGGGAGGGGGAGGGAGGATAAATCTGGCACCCAGCGTGGGTCGGGGGCCCGGGCAGCTGTCAATGCCAGGCTCGGTGGGGCTGGGCAGGGGTGCGTCTGTTCCCTGCTTAGGTTGACGGATGACCCCTGGTGGTAGCAGTCCGCTTTACTATAGAGGAGGGAGGGGTGTGGTATCTCGGCTCCTTTTTGCTTAAAAGCCAGTCTGGTGCACCTTCTGCTTGCATAGTACGCTGCGTTCCTGCCTGCATTTCCCCCCACCTCATGGTGAAATCTTTTTAAACCTCTTTTCCCTCCATCCCCTGCAAATCATCTGTTTTAGGGTCTTTTGTATACATCGCCCATCAGGGAGCAAGGAAACATTTACAAACCTAACAACAAAGTCATGGCAGATGAGACCTTTAGCGAGAAGGCGGCGCATGATGTCCACACCAAGGAGATCGACCTGGTCAACAGAGACCCCAAGCACCTCAACGACGACGTGGTGAAGGTAGGGAACCCAATCAGTTATTGCTTACTCTATCTTATCTGTTTGGGCAAGAGGCAGAAAAAAATCACTACCCAAGGAATCCCACGAGCAGCTTGCAGTGAATCTGTACCAAGTGTTTTAAAATTTAAAAAGTGCAAAAGAACAGAACTGACGTGCAGGTGACGGGAATCGGTAATCTCTCTGGACTGTCGCCATTACTTTTATTTCGTTTGATCTTGTCTGAATCGTTTGGACGTTTGCGGTTCTGCTTTGCTCCGCTTGAGAGCCTGGCTTTTAATAGCTTCGGTTGTGCGAACAAAAACTGTGCTGGGCAGAATCGTTTCCAGCCTCATTTAACTTTCTTCACCCTATAACTTTGCAAATATTTTGAAAGAAAATGGAGTGGATTCCGTTTTCTAAGAAGGTACTTAAAAAAAGGATTTGAAATACGTTTGTGGAGAAAGGTAAATGAGGACTGCGGGGCAACTAGAACAGTTAACTACATTTTTGTTGCGCTTGCAAGGGGATACAGTATGTCACTTTCACTGGCGAAAGAGTAGCGATGGTGGTGGGCTGCCTAAAGAGTGTCTTATCCGTTTTCTGTATTATAAAGTACATGGATTATAATAATACACTATGCAAACTGATATTATATTACAGTGGTATTTGGCACACTCAGGAAGACATCTACTTGAACAAACGCTCTTCTGACAAATGTACCCACTGAGGATTTTTCCTGAATACACGGTTTTAAAGCGCTGTCACGGGGTACAGTATTCAGCCTTTTAAAAAAAGAGCAGAGTTTTTGCTGGAAATGGATTTTCATTGGCTAACAGACGGTGCACCCCCAGGGTAACCAGGTGTAGGCAGCAGCTGCGTTTTGGTCCACATCAGGCTGCTAACAGATAACATTCAGTGGTTGAGTAAATGCAGACTGGCTACCATTCCTTTCATCGGACTAAATACTGCCTGTCCCAGAGCCGAACTGCAGTGCCCTAGTCCTTACCTAACATCTTTGATGCCTTTCCTAGATTTTCCTTTTAGTTGCATGATACTGTGTTTCTTTTTAAGTGTTTCTACAGTGGTTTTTATAATATATATTCCCCCCGATCTCACATTTCATCTAGTTGAGTTGTGTTGGTATCTGGAATGTATTAAGGCTTGACAGCTTTCCAATGAACTTGGGCCTACAGTCAGAAAAAGCTTTCAGAACTTCATTCTCATTTCATTTTTAGAAGACAGATGTACTAAACTACTGCTAAACTCGTAAATGCAAATTAACATGCTAAACTTGCTTTTGGCACAGTCGGAGGGATGACCCGAGCATTTAGGATGGGAAGATTTTACTTTATTTTTGCTAAAAGTGACTTCAGCATTCAGACTTTCCAGTTGTGTGGGTTTGGAGGGTTTTTTTTATACTAATTTAGAGGTAATGAATGACGTACAAAAATGTGCTAAACAGCTCAGTGGTTATAAATATATCGTTAAACTACAAGAAACAATATGCCATGTAACTGCTTTTTCACAAAAGAAATTAACTACACCTCCCTGGGGCATATTTACTAAAGGGCGTGGCGATAGCACATGTTCAAGCCACGGAGGCCCTTCCCCCTACCGCGAGCATGTCTGTAACGCACCATACCACACTAACAGCTAGGTGTATTGACACTCCTTGAGGTGATATTAGGTGCACCCGCAGTAAACGGCAACATTTGTGGTCAGTGCATGCCCAAAATGCCACACTAACCATGATGTACTGTCAAGCCCACATTCCACCTCTAGCCCAGTCGCATGCTCACCAGTTGCCATGGGAATTTCAGTGGGAATATGCGCTAAGTTAGCATGGCATGCTTAGCACGCAGCAACCCCCGTGCTAATGTTTAGCACAGTTTAGTAAACATGTCTCTTTGTGCTAAAGTTCTTAGTGCACACAGGAAGTAATTTTATAAAGTCCTTCCTTCCTGTGCATATGTGGCTATGTGCACACATAAATGGCCTCTTAGAAAATATGACCAGCATAAAAAGTATGCACATTGGCATCAAGATGCCCACTTTGCCAGTTGGGCAAAGCACAGAAGTACACATGTAGATCATTATAAAATATAATTTGCATTTGTACTTGCAGAATATAGGTGAGGACTTTGAGACAATCTCTAGGGCTAGTGCAGATGTCAGGAGTGGGTCCAGGGGCCATGGCCCCATCAATAATTTGACCAACATAGCATCAGCAACTAGAGAGTCTGGGACTGGAGCTGGAGATTTATGGTTTATTAAAACTTGTGTTTACTCCTTTTCTATTTCATTGCTGTTCTGCTGCTCTGAAGGGCGGTGTAGCAAGTTGACAAGACAGGGAACACGAGGGAGGAGGAGTGGAGGCCAAGAGTGGCACATAGCAAATCCAGCCAAAAAAGATGTTCCACTGTCCCTGCAATGTAGGTGCTCATTATGCCACACTACTATTTTATAAAGACAAGTAGGTGCCTATTTTTTTTTAAGTGCTGTCAGGTCAATGCTGACTCCTGGTAACCTGGGGGCTGCTGGGGTGTCTTGGCAAGGTATGACTAGAAGTAGATTGCCAGGCCTTTTTTTCTGAGGCAATGGAGGGGAAAGTGGCTTGCCCAAGGCCATGAAGAGTGCTAGTGGGAATCAAACCCAGATCTCATGGGTTGTAGGCTGTTGCTTTAACCACTAGGCTACTCCTCCACTCCATTAGGTGCCTATTTGTCTTTATAAATTAGGCTTAACATAGGCGCCTGTTATAAAATTACCCTTGTGCCTAATAACAAAACAGCATGCACTAACAAGTGGGGAAAGAATGCAGAGCATGACTTGAGGAATTCTTTGCAACCTCTCTGCATATGTGCGTGTATGCACATGTTCACGTCTGTATTTCTATCTGTGTGGTCTGTATGTGTGCATGTTTTGTCTGTGTTTAGCATATGTGGTATGTATGTATCTCTGTTTTGTATGTTTATCTATGTTTGTGTGTGGGCAGGTGCATCGCTGCATTTGTATTATATGTGCGTGTGGATGTACATGGGTGTGTTTGTATGTATACTGTGTTTGGCTTTCTGTGTGTCTATGATCAGGAGAGAAAATAAGGAGGAGGAGGGCAATTTGAAAGGTGCAAGTCTTTAATTACTATGTTACAGTGCGTCTATGCATGCTGCAGTTGTTGGAACTGCTAATCGAGCAGAAATTTATTTTTGGAGCATTTTGGGAGGGCCATTTCTCTACACCCACCCACTCCCCGACACATGCAGAAGCTTCACTTGTACAGCACAGGAACTTCTCCCAATTCACTCCTCTCTTCCTGTGACTGGAGCAGCCTTCTGCCCCACTGGGGGATTTTGGGGGCTAGTTTAGGGAGAGGAGGGGATAGTTGTGAGCTGGTGGCCTAGTTGCAGGGACTAGTTTGGGGGCTGGAAGAACAGTTGCACAAGATGGTTTGGGAGTTGGTGGCAGTTTAGCTGATAGATCAATTATGGGGGGAGGGGTAGTTTAATGGTGGGGTGATTTTTTAGTTTTGGATGGATAGTGTAGGAGGTAGAACAGTTAGGGGATAGTGGGGAGATAAGGCATACCACAAGGCTCTGCCTTATCTTCACTCCTGTTCAACCTATATCTACGGCCCATTTGCGAAATCCTGCAAAAACACAAGATCAGTTACCACATCTACGCAGACGACTTGATGCTCTACACTCATCTTGACATCAACAACCCCAACCTCAATCAGCTTGAAAAATGCCTAAGTGAACTACAAAACTGGCTGCAACAAAATAATATGTATATCAACCACAAAAAAACTGAAGTGATGTGCATATCAAGAAAACCTGACTTCAACCCCCTCCAACGGTTACCATGAATAATAATGTATATACCACAAAACCTGAAATAAAATACCTGGGTGTAATGCTGGACAGCAACTTAAATATGGAAAAGCACCTCCGCATCACCAATCGGGCCATCTTCCGCAAATTAAGAATCCTGCAACCACTTCGGAGCATTATCGACCACGCCGACTTCAGGACAGTAGCACAAGCCCTCATCATCCCCCACCTGGACTACTGCAACGCCATTTTACAGGGTCTGCCCAAAAAAACGCTTAACATTCTGCAACTAGCACAAAACGTGGCGGCTAGAGTTATCATGAAAAAAGGCCTAACCGAACACATCACTCCAGTACTAATCGAACTTCATTGGCTCCCCATCAAAGCCCGCATCCAATACAAGCTCTTAGTAACCACGTTCAAACTTGTTTACAACATAGCACCCTCATACCTAAACACCTTAATATCCGAGCAACCAATCATCAGAAACAGAAGAACAGTAAATAGCAACACCCTCCATGTCCCGAATAGCATGAGAAATTGTAACGCAAACACCACCAACAGAGCGTTCTCATTTACTGCACCAACACTCTGGAACCAACTGCCCTATGAACTAAGAGCAAACAAAGACTTGAAGGACTTCAGGAAGAAGCTGAAGACTCACCTCTTTAAAACTCACTTCAACCTGACCTAGTCAGAGTATGTAAGATACGTGTATATGGATACATGAAAAGCCTCCACTAGTACAATCCAATGTAGATACGTAAAGTCTCCTCTTTTACAATCAATGTAAAAATTGTAATTGCTTGTTGTGCCTTTCACCCCCCCTGAAATCAATGTATGTTCAAATTCCGGCCTGTACAGCCGCCCCATTATGTATAGAATACCGCTGCTGATCGCTGGAAGCAGCGGGATACAAGTGTACACTAAATAAAATAAATAAAAATAAATAAAAATGAAGAGTTAGTTTAGGGAGGTAGGGCAGTTGCAGGGGGATAGTTTTAAGGGCATTTGCAGATGCATGGGGTAGTTTCAGGGGACAATTTTGGGGGGCGAGGGTAGTTTTGTGGCTGGGACAGTTTGGGGGTGGTGGGGAAGTTGCAGGATAAGGGTTTAGGGGGAAATGGCAGTTAGGGGTTGGAATGAGTAGAGAAGTGGAGAGGCAGTTAGAAAGGAGGAATTCTCCAACTATTGTGTTTGAGTGTGCAGGAGTCTAAGTTGCAGAAATTGAAAATCAGTTTCTTCCATAGCAATACAATGGGCCATTTTTTTGGGGGAACATATTTCTCTGGACCTTCCCCCCCCCCTCCATCCAAGCCCAATATGAAGCATTTTCAAACCCAATGTGTGTTTTTACCAATTTTTCCACGATGCCAGCTTTAATCCCATTTCATTACAGTATTTTGCTCTTGGATGGACAGACATACAGAGGGACATTCTCAACCTCTTTTTGTATAATTCATTCCAACTTCTGCTAGGTTGGAAAGAATAGAAATGAAATGGTCTGCAAGCCTCCACTTTAGTACACTGGTCTTCTGGTGTGTAAGACGAGAGGAATCACCAACTCTTATATCATCTGGACAGTCGGTTCAGGTGTCCCTGTAGCCTTACTCTTTCTAGGGAAAATTGCACCTAGACGTCCATAGACGCCACGGAATAAAACCAGACCTGGTGAAATTGAGTCAGTGAGTAATCCCTCCTATTTCACAGAAAAGAAAACGAGAGATCTTAATGATTTTGTTTCTTCTAACTAGTGTCTTATCATTGAAATAATTAGAGGTATTACTGCCGCTTTTAAGTGAGACGGAAATCTTCCATATGCACAGCTGCAGAAAGTGTATTCTAGGTGTTCTCCATTTCATTAAATGTAGAACGGAGCAAATGCTAGCCTAGAGACCACCCATTTCATGGAACAACCGGCCTTTCCCATCTGTAGCTGAGTCAGGAGATGGGTCAGGAAAACCATTTTCAGGGGCTCGTTGAAGGTGAGTCATGAATCACTAACTTCTCAAGGTGCTGGTTCATCTTTATAATTTTTATGCAAGGTTCTTGCCAGCTTTACTCCATTCGGTGTAACACTCAGTTTGGGCCTATTTATTAAGCTGCATTAGCTGTTAATTCAGCAGTGCTAACAGTAAATGTGGGACCTCTGCAGTTAGTGCGCCCAAGTTGCAACATTAACGGCTATCTCGGAATGAGGCGGAAAATCTGTGGAGAATGGGCAGGGAATTCACCTTGCGGTTAACAGTTAATGCATGGTGACTACCTTTGTTAGCACAGCGAATAACAGCACAGCTATAGGAAATTAGGTGCAACTACATCGCATTGTAGTTTAATGTGTGGTAAGAATATTGTTTCTGCGTTAACTATATGGGAAGATGCTGGGAAACATGCTGAACTGTTAATGCAGAGGTTTTGCAGTTACCAGTTGGTAATTTTGGCATTTGCCACAAAATAATTGCAAATCCTTACCACACTTTAATAAATGGTCCTCAAAAGTTTAGCAAGAGACTCGCTCTCCAATGTATCACTGTTTATAATTTTTAGGTTTTTTATAACTTAGCTTTATCTATCTTAGTTTGTGAAATCAGATAGGGTTACAGCAACCAGAGATGATCATAAAAAGTACAAATTTGATACCCTAGAAGCCCAAAAATACTTAAATAGCAATGACCTATATAGCATGAAGATGATGTGTAATATCTTCAATTAAACAACTCCCATATTTCCAAAGGCTAGCCTGCATCTGGGATCTAGAGAAATCTGATGCATAGTCATCTGGAATATTCTTGAAAACAACCCATTTGTGGCCCTTGAGGACTGGAAGTGTGAATACCATTGGCCTACTGCATGGGCCTGAAGCGATGTACAATAATGGCAAAATGCACAATATTATAGTAATCAAACATAAAATATAGCAAATGACCAAAAAATATAAATCATACAATATTATGATAAAATCAGTACACAGAGTGAGTACAACAACTATATCAACACCCACATATAAGCTTTGTAACATAGCCTTGTACTCAAAGACCGGGATCTCAACAGGTCTTTGAGTACAAGGCTATGTTACTCACTCTGTGTACTGTACAAGAATATTCCAGATGACTATGCATCAGGTTTCTCTAGATCCCAGATGCAGGCAAATGCATATTCATTAGAGGCAATGCATGCAAATGAGTCTCATACATATTCATTCTGGAAATCCACAAAAGCTGACTAGGTTGTGACCCACATACACTATAAAAGACTGTAAGGCTTAAATATATTTTAAATAATTTATATTAGGTCAATATTCAGCCGTGGCAGTCAGTGTTTTTTTAAACACTGGCCACCATGGTTTAACCCCCCCCCCCCCTGGATATTCATTTCAGCCATATAGTGGCTCTCATTGAATATCTGGAGAGTGGCAGTATTCATCACTATTATCCACATAGCTATCCAGATAACATAGGGCAGCCATTTTTTCTGTCCTAAGGTATGCGGATCCCTATCCAGATAATGGTGATGAATGGATATTGATTAGCCAGTCCACCCATGGACCACCCCAGATAGTTCTGAGGCATATTCTAATGATCTTTAGAGGCGCAATCCATATATCATGGTCATCGACGTGTATCCAGTTGGTGGCACCTATTAACCAGATCAGTGCTGCTAAGTATTGACCCTATATGAGTTTACCTCAAGTGTTACATTTGGGAGTTAAATTTGCACTGAGATTTCCTGCTAAATCAATAACTTACTAACACATACAGTTGTAGTTAACATTATGGGCACTCTTGCATTTTAGGTTTGTTGTGTACAGTATTTTGAGAAATAATTGGAAATATTCCAACTGTATTTCATATTTTTAGTACAGTATGTTCAAAAGTATACAACAACAAAAAAAATGTCTGCAACTTATACGTAGTAGTTTCTGAGAAGAAAAATTATGACCTGGACAAGATTAATGGCATCCTTCACTAATATTTGGCTGCACAACCCTTGGCAGTGAGGAAACATCTCTTGTGGCCATCCATAAGTCTTGTACATCTTTCTGTTTGTAGGTTCTCCCACTCTGCTACTGCGATTTCTTCCAGCTCATTAATGTTTCCAGGTTTCCTTTTACGAATGGCAGATTTCATCCCTTTCCAAAGGTTCTCAATTGGGTTGAGATCAGGACTCTTTGCTGACCATTCAAAACAGTCCATTTCTTTCCTTTTTTTTAACCATTCTTTTGTACTTTTGGATGTATGTTTTGGATCATTGCCCTGCTGGAGGACCCATGCCCTTTGACCCAGACCTAGCTTTCTGACCCTAGGTAACACGATTATCTCCAATACCTTGGTAATCCTCAGACTTCATTATTCATTTAATACACTCCAGGTCTCCAATTCCTGAGGCAGGCAAACAGCCCCCCCCCCCCCACCAGCATTATGGAACCACTAACATATTTAACTGTAGAAAGGGTGTTTTCTCTGGGGTTTTTTTCCCCCTTATCAGCTTCATTTCTTTCCATGTAAATATATCGCTGGTCTGCATTGCCAAAGAGCTCATTTGGTTTCATTCTGTCCACAGAATATGTTCCCAGAAGGATTGTGGTTTCTCAAGCTGGGTTTGTGCAAAGATCAAGCGTGCCTTTTTATGCCTGTCTTTGAGCAGTGGGGTCCTCCTTGGCCTTCACTCATGAAATCCTTCTTTGTTTAGTGTGCGGTGTATGATGCGGGTTGAAACCACCACTCCAGATTGCTCCAAGTCAGCCTTAAGCTCTTTGTATTTGTACATAGTGTTTTTCCAACAGTTCACACTAACCTTTGACGACTTCGTAGATTAATTTTCCTCTTCCACCATGTCCTGGGAGGGTGTTGACTGTTCCATGAGCATAAAACTTCTTAACATTGTGAACTGTAGACATAGGAATCCCAAGTTCTTTAGAGATGGCTTTGTACCCCTTTTGAAGTTTGACTCTTCAACACCGTAGACCTAAGTTGTACATAGGTTATGCCCTATATCTTGTATTGCACTTAAGTTAACTTGTTATCCTGTTTACCCTTCTCCCTTCCTTCTGTTTAGCGTTCCTTGTACATGGTTAAGTTATAATTTAAACTGCTTTAATTGAAGGATAAGGCGGTATAAAAAACTGGTTAAATAAATGTTTGGTGATCTTGGCTTTTCTAACGGTCTCAGGCAGCTCTCTTGTCTTCACCATTGTGAAAATGGAACAGGGCTGAATGGTCATTTTAACCATCATTCATTGGTCGATTCAAGTCATGTGAGCACTGACAATTGATCACAGGTGCATCTAATTTTACTGCAATGGCAATGTTCTTCTGTTCAAACTGATTTGAATTATTTATAAGGGTGCCAGTAATCATGTCCTGGCAATGTCCCAGTTTTTATACTGTTTCCTGCAATTTCCTTTTTTAATTAGTTTTGTTTTATTTGATTCTTTTATGTTTCTAATATGTGTGCATATATAGTCCAAGGCCATTTCACTGGCCACTTTTTCTAGGAGATATTGGACATTAAGGGGTTGAACTGCAACTATGCCAATAATGTTGATCACAACTGTAGCTAGAAATATTCTCGTTTGAGCATATTGGTAGTCCTAGAGACATCAAGAACAATTTTTAAGTTTGAGCCTAAAAAATACTTTATTTTTTCAGGATTTTTTTAAAATATTTTTTTTGGTATCAAGTTCCATGACCTTAGGCACCTAAGCAGTTAAAATAATTTATCCATAGCAGCAGGCAGCTCCCCTCTACTTCCTTCTCTAATAGGAGTCAATATATTAGGACTTTGAGCATCATTAAACTTTTATCTCTATTTTGTATAAGAGTGGTGCATTGTGGGAATAGTAAGCATTGATAACTGGAGGTAACAGTACTTTTTTTCTAGTAAAAATAGGTGCCGGTATTCTCATGCAGGGCCGTTCTTAGGGGGTGGAGTAAATGCTGAAGGTCCTTTATCTTTATTATAATCTTTATTAAAATACTTGTTTTACCGCCCTTTCACAAGCATCAGGGTAGTTTACAATAAGGCAAAATAGCAGAGGCCGATGCCAGAAACAGAAAGGAACTACATCTTCAGATAGGAAAGCACACAATCGCACTAGACTTGAGGAGAAGTGGTTTGGACAGAGAGAAAGGGAGATCAAGAGGAGTCGGGAAAGGGGAGGTCATAGGCAACACAGAAGAGATGGGTCTTGAGGAGGGACTTGAACTTGGGGAATGACTGTTCTTGGTGGAGTGAAGTAGGAAGGGAGTTCCGGAGAGATGGTGCTAGAAAGAAAAATGCTGAGTGACGGGTCTGTTCTAGATGGGCATGAGCTGGAGAAGGAAGATCAAGAAGGTTGACATGTATGACTGTGTGGCGCCGGATGGAACTGTATGGAATCTGCCAGATACTGAGGGATGTGTGTGTAAAGGGCCTTATGAGTCAAAGTCAAGAGCTTAAAGTTAATGCGGTGAGAGACTGGGAGCCAATGTAATTGAATAAGAGAGGGTGTAATATGACTATAGCGGGTGATGTGGAAAAGGATCAAGGCAGTGGTATTTTGAATCATCTGTAGATGAAGTTGGCATTGGGGGATGCCAGAAAGTTTTATTGCAATAGTCGATGCGTGAGATAGGAAGGGGACAGGACGGGGCTTGTGGCTCAGATTTGATGAAGGTAGAAATAAGATTGGCGAGAGAGGGTGGAAATGTGGGTATGGAAGGATAGGTCAGGGTCTAGTGTTACACCCAGAGTGAGGATACTAAAGGGATCAGGGCATCAAGGAAGAGAGGGGAGAGGGCTGCCTCCACGATAACCACACCCTCTGCAACCAGCCACAGAGTCCATGGAAAGACAACATTGCGATTATGAAACCAGTTCTCTGAATACACTGCTTGCTGGGAAAAGAGAAAAAGCCTGACAGCCACCAATCCCTACACAGAAACTACATGCTCACAAAACACCTCGCCTTGGTTAAATATACCAAGTATTTATAGAGCCTTAAGAAATGCAGCATAAATATAAACGTGCTGACAAAACTGAACTGCATACTTCAAGAAGTTGGATTCTGCTTGCAGTACGACAGACAAATAGAAGCAGAAACACATTTCCTCCTGTACTGTGCAGCATCCAAAGAAGCCAGAGATGCTGCACCTTCAGAATCCCAAAGCCAGTATGTGCATATCACTAAACCAAAACTAGAAAACATTTTCTACCTTTTTATTGTACGGACGGCGTAACCTCTGTAGCCCGTGTCCCATAGCTTGCAAGGTCTGAGATAGCATGAGCTGGCTGCGATATGCTCATCCACATTGGGCCTGTGTGGATTGGCTGAACACATTGGTTCTCCCTTGGGGGCTGTATATTCATTTTGAGTATGCAGAGCATGGATTCTCTCATTAATACTTGGGATCAAAGGTCAACCTTAGTAGGCACTAGAAAAGGTGCTGGTACTCAGTACCACCGGGTACCCCCTGCAAAAAGCCCTGGAGGTAACAATTCTTTAGTTTAATTTTAAGAGACTCCAGTAAATAATCACTGAAACTGCTGGAAACCTCCCATTTTGGACCTATTGAAAGAGAAATCTCTACAAAGCAGGCTTATGACTCAGTTTTCCTTCACTGGGAGGAAGGGAGGGACAATAAAATCCCTAAAAATACACATGCAGCGCTCATTTTCAATGAAGGCAAACGTTTCTCAGGAGAAATAAAGATTTGCTCGTGAGACACACCACTTCTTCCTTTTATTACTGAATCCATAAAGGACAAAGAAAATGCTGGGAAGCCATTTTGCTTGTCTCAGAGTAATCAAAGTTCCATTTTTTTAGGCTTTTCTAAGCTGTTTCAGAAGAGTTCAGGGAGTGCGGGAACGTTTTATTGGGCCGTTTTATCTGCTGCTTTGACAGTGTCAGGAGACTAGCACAACCCCATGGAAAGTAAGAACAAGTAAATCAACTGTGAAAGATAAACCATTGGACAGAGAAGGGAGAATCTGCTCCGCTAGCAGCTCTTTAAAAGGCTTCACTGTTAACTTTGTTGGAAAGAAACATTTCCCACATCAAGTTTTAAAAATAACCATAGCTCATGTGAGATGCAGAAAGGAGCTAGCCTGGGCCAAGGGGCACAGCCTCCTAGTAAACGCCGTTTGATTATAGGTAGGGTAAAATACTTTCCACTCCTTTGGAGGATATTTGAGATAAATTAAGGGTGGGCAGGAGTTAGGAAGGTATTTATATCCTGTTTTTCACCAGGTCAAAGTGATCAATTGGGGGATACATTTAACATGAAGGGATATGAGACACACATGCTAATACTTACAGGGAACATGGGCAGTGGAGGATTAAGTGGCTTGTCCAAGACCACAGGGAGTGCCTATAGGACTAGAAATCCCAGTCCCTCTGGCCTGAGATTGCTGTCCCCAGGTGGGACTTGAACCCCCAGCCCTCTGGCCTGAAGTACCTTGTTCTAACCACTAGACCACTCCTCCCTTATCTTGTGGTTTAATCAGCCTTCACTATTGCTTTCTTATAGATGTTCCTGAGCACAGTGCATTAGAGGTCTCAGAGCAGCAGTATTTACAAGACTCATCCAAAAACTTACTTGTCTTTCCCAACATTAAAACAAAACGCAAGCAAATACCGGGCATTCTCCCTCTATGCGTAATCACTATGGAACCCCCTCCCAGAAGACCTAAAATCCATAAAGGACTTCAGAAAGAGACTGAAAACATTCCTATTCACAGAACGTTTTGATCCGATATGACATAAGATCAATATAATAGCATCCACTTTGAACTAAATGTCACCATAGCCTGTTCGCTGTAATCTTTCAAGTTAATGTACAATCCAAGTTCACTGTCCCTGTTTAATGTAGGTTATCCAGTTTTAAGTTTAATGGAAACCGCTTTGACAAAATGATAAAGCAGTATAAAAAATCTGTTAAATTCAATTCTTGCCATTCCTAACTCCTGGCTATTGCTGCTGTGTACATTTACAGGGTCATTCCAAACCGCGAACAGCAGGCACGGGACGTCCATCCCCGCTATTCATGCCCCTTCCTGCTGGCAGCTAATTTCCTTGCTGGTTGTATGGGGAAGTTAATTGGGGGTGGGAAGGGGCGGATCAGGGTCAGAGTTAGGGCAGGCAGTGGGCGATCATCGGCCATGGATGTACAGGGCTGATTTTAATATCGACCCTGTATGTCTGGGGCCGGCAACATATACAGGGAAGTTATTCCACCCAGAGGTGGAATAATTTCCTTAGACATCAGAGATCGGCGGCCTGGGGCACAGATGAGGCAGGGGGGGCTGAGGAAATTCCTCGGAGCCCGACCCTGGTCTTAGGAGGCCAGACCAGAGGTCAGTCTGTGGAGGAATCGAGGCCGGAGGATCGCGGCTCTTCATTGGAGCCATAGCAACCGGACGGCATGGCGGCGCGGCTCCATTGAACTGCCCTGACTGAGTTAGTCAGGGCCTGTATGTGCAGGCTGGGTTGAATCGCAGTCCTGGCCTGCATGTAATTCTAATCCCACAGGGCTAGACATGCCCCACAGGCTCAGAATCACGATGCCCTCTGTACATCTGGTTCAGACTGGGCGTATAGAGGGCATGTTCGTCTGGAACAGAATCGGGGCCACTGCAAGGATATGAGGCACCGTAGGTGAACCCTCATTCCTACAGCTCCCCTACTCCCATCTCTGCCCCTTGTTGCCTCCAGTGCTACCCCTCTCTGGGACCTGTAGCAGTGGCAACTACAAGAAGACATCAAAAAAGTGCTTACCCAGAACCTTTGACGCTTCGTGCTATTGGTGCTGTGCTAGCCAGTCATGCCCCCTCTGCTGCAAAACTTCTATTTGCATGAGGGCAGAAGTATCTGAGCGCAGCAGTAACAGCACACAGCGCCAGAGGCTCTGGGTAAGCCTTGCGTTACTGCTTTGTTGTCATTGCTGCTGCAGAGAGGAGCAGCAGAAGTGTTTTTATGTTTCATTAAAACTTGCTCTACCACCCTTTGTTCTTGCGTACACCGCTCTGTTGCTACAATCACGAAGAGAAAAAGGAACGGCCATAAAAACATAGCAAAGTTAGAGAAGATATATATAACAGAATTAAAAAGGAGGGGACCCACAGGAAGAGGAGTCTTGAGCATGACGGGTGAGAAGCAGAATCCAGAGCAGCCTGTGGGGATAGATCGAAAGCTAACAGAAATAGGTGAGTCTTAAGGCCAGACTTGAATCTAGAGAGAGACAGTTCCTGGAAAAGCTCAGAAGGTAATGTGTTCCAAAGATTAGGACCCAGAAAATAACAAGCAGAGTGATGGTTGATTTGTAATGTGCACATGAGGGGGAGGGGAGGTGAAGGTGATTGGCATGAATGGTACAAAGTCATCGCATCGGAGCATGGGTGAAATACACAAAGACAGGAGGGAGTACCGGTATGTAGGATTTTTATGAACAAGGATGAGGAGTTTATATTGAATCCAGAATGCGAGAGGTGGCCAATGGGACTCGATGAAAAGGGGGTGACATGATTGAATTTGGAAGCATGATGTAGTATTCGGATGGCTGTGTTCTGGATGGCTTGTAAACATTCAATCTGATAATTAGAGAGACCAGCACAAATTACGTTACAGTAGTCAAGACAAGACATGACCAGAGACAAAAGCAAGGTAGAGACAGTGGGAAATGAATGGATGGAGCAAATTTTGCCAAAAGGCAAAGAAGGAGTGTTTCACTACAACACTGATTTGTTTGTGGAAGGTGAGACCATTGTCTAGGATGACATCAAGGTACTTGAAGGTACCAGGGAAATGGGAGAGCCATCAAGTGAGGGGGGGCACCAAAGGAATAGGTGAGGATCTGGTGAGCCAGCTGGCTGAAATTTTAGAAGGGTTCAGTTTCAAATGGTTAGTGTGTAACCACAAGGCAACCTGGGAAAAACAGGAATTCAGGTCAGGTGGTGAGGTCAGGAGATGTCTGTGTGTGGAACAATAGGAGGATATTGTTGGCGTAACAATATGCTGAGACTCCAAGTTGTTGAGTGGCTAGGGGGGCAAGAAAAATATTGAATAGCAGGGGGCCAAGAACTGAACCTTGGAACATTACAACTCAGGGGGAAATGAGTGGAGGTGGAGGACCTGAAGGTAAGAGTAGGAGTGACCAGAGAGAAAAGATTGGAACCACTAAGACAAGGCTGTGAAGGCCAGCAGCTTGCAGATGGGAGAGGAGAAGGGAGTGACTAATCGGATCAAAAGCTGAGGAAAGGTCAAGAGAGATGGCCAGGGATATGTCACTTTTATCCAGAGATTCACGAGTTTTTTTAATGACAGAAGGATGGTTTCTGTGCGGTGTCCAGCACGGAATCTGGATTGTCATGGGTGGCAAAGGTTTTTTTCATGATGGTCTGCAAGCTGTGTGAAAACCAAGCTTTTCTAGGATCTTAGATAAGAAAGGAAGGTTGGAGACTGGACGGTAGTGCACAGGGGTGGTGGGATCCTTCAAGAGGATGAACCAGGACAGTTTTCCAGCATTGTGGGAAAATGCCTGTGGCTAGACTGTTGTTGAAGAGGTGTTAGTATTTGAGGAAGAGCCAGCAAGACAACAGGGAGCCAAGAGAAGGGGATAGGATCCACGGCACAAGTAGGTTTCGAAAAGGCGACTATGGATTTTGTGAGGGATTCCATATGGATGAGGTTGAAGGAAGACCAGGCATGAGAGAGCAACCAGAAGGGGCTAACATTTCCAAGAGTGGAGTAGTTACCTAGGTGAGAGGATGGTGTGGGGGGTCATCAGAAGTGAATTCCTTTTGGAGCTTAAGGGTCTTATCCTGGAAGAACTGGGCCAGATGATCTGCCATGGGGACAGCAATGGTATGACCAAGGAAGGGGGGGGGGTGCAATAAGTGAGATACAACTAAATAAAGTTTTTTAGAATGGATTGAGTAGTTGGACCAGGCGTAAACTCTGCACTCCTGCCACTCTCTTTGCATTCCTGCTATTACGGTCCAGAAAAGCAGAGTTTACGCCTGGTCCGTTCAGCTTGGCGAAGCTGCTGGCAGGCGAGGAAGAGGCTATGGTGATACAAGGGCGATGCTTTTCCATGACGGTCATCTAGGGATCACAGGGGCCAATGAATCAGCCATGTGGAGTACTGTGGTCCAAGTTTCAGCTTGAGAGTCACGGAAAGGGACTCAAAGTTAGAAGGGGAAAGAGAATCGGAGGGTGGAGGCAAGAAAGGTATTGGGTGTGATTGGACGCCACAGGGGAACAGGTCCCACTGAGAATGAGTAGGAGGTGCAGACCAATGGGAGAGGTGGAAAGAGGATGCCTTAATGATCTCTTTCCATCTTGTCCTTGCCCTGGACAGAAGACACCACGAGTGTAGATGCAGCAGAAGTCATAAGATTCAGGGTGTGGCCAGCAGCATGGGTTGGGAACAGAACATGTTGAAAGTAGCAATGGGCTACCCAGGGTTGGCCTAAGGGTTTTTGCCACCCTAGGCAGAAACCCAGGCCTTGCTGCTGCTGCCACCATGCTGCCACCCCTTCCCAGCTGCTGTTAATTTCATCTCGGGAGGCGGGCAGCGGCAGTAGCAAAGGCCGCTGCTTTTGGAAATGCTTTCACTGCCTGCCTCTCCCCACAAATGGAATCGGTGGCAGCTGGGAGGAGGGGTGCCACTGCCATTGCCCACCCAGGCCGGCCCTAGGACTACCTGCTAAAGGTTGGTACTCCAGATAACTGCCTAGTTTGCCTAATGGTAGCACCAGTCCTGCTTGTTTTCATAAGTTGCACTGGTGTTTATAATGAGGGATGTGTGAAAGTGTTTGATTATGAAGTCGAAAGAGCCAAATTTAAAATGGGTTCACATATGGAAAATCTATGGGCATTCATAAGGGACTCAAAGGAGTCCAGTGATCCCATTTAAAAAAAAAATGCACAGAGGACTTTGAGTAGATTCACCACTATATTTTTGCTGGTCTTGCTAAACCAACTGCATTTAACACTAGAAGCCCCAAAGTGTGTCAATTGACGTAAATGCATCTTCGAAGCTGTATACCAGCGCCACTGCTAGAACCATGTCAGTCCTTTTCCATGACTTTGTTAGCAAGGTCAAGATGTTCAAATATATGCATCAAAAATTGACAGATGCACCACCTAGTGGGAAAATGACTTTATAACTAGAAGCCCCAAAGTACGTCAATTGATGCACTCAATGGTCTTGGATGCGTCAATTGACGTACTTTGGGGCTTCTAGGTATAAATTCATGTTCCCACTAGGTGGAGCATCTCAATCACTGTTTACAGTTTTACTCCGACATTACAAACAACAAACACACAATGACGTCATGTAACGACGTCACATACTGCACGTATTTAACAAATAAGTAACTTCACATTAATTCACATCTGCATGTCATGCTAAATGCAGTCGTCATGATAATGCGTCAGTTGACGCACTTTGGGGTTTCTAGGTAAAATGCCTTTTGGGGCTTCTACTGTTTAAAAACACAAAAAGATTGACAAATCAATTTGATTCATGGGCTCTGTCCGTGCTGCTTCTTAGTTCCTTCTCATCCTTTCTTCCCTCTCCCAATTTAAAGAATCTTCTGGACTCCGTTGTAGGACTGCAAACAGTAATATAGTGTCTTAGGGTATGTTTACTAAACCGCAGTAGCGGACTCCATGTGATATTTTGAAATCAGTTGGGCCGTGGCTCCGATATCGCACGGAGTCTGCTACCGCCATTTAGTAAACATACCCCTTCGATTCTAATTTCTTGTTGATAAGGACAAGTGAATATCGTGTTATGCAATTAAGTAATTGGGAGGGGGGGAGGCCACTGCTGTAACTGCAGCACAAAGGCAGACTGCAGGTTAGTCATCAAACATCTTCCTTCTAGACTTCAGCAGTGATAGCCTTAGGTAATTACAAACTAGTTGAGGGCTTTGAGTCTCCTGAAAAGTTTTTTTCAGAACTAAATTTTGGATGATCGGTATTGCATTAAGATATTTTCATTGCAGTTTGAACAGGGTAAATTTGAATTTGAAATTGCAAATATTCCAACTTGCTTATAGCCATAGGGAGCTGGAGAGGGAGGCGCATGCAGAAGCAGTTGTGGGTCACAAGAAGTGAAATCAAGATGAGAAAAAAAAAATCAAGCAAATTAACATGGCAAAGAAAACAATGTAAAAAATGAAAAGTAATGGTTGGCTAAGCTAAAACAGGACTAGGCTCCTGGCTCAAAGCAGTTTTAGCTGGTGACCCAAGATATTTGATAATTCTTCCCATGCTGTGTGAACTGGAGCTCTGAGGGCAGACCTAGTGGACTTCTCAAACAGCGGTCTGAGGAGACTACCCTACTCATCAATCAGTCATCTGAAAATAGATTATATAAATTTTAGTCCATCATTGATATGAGTTTGATACCCCTGCTCTAAGAGACCCTCAAATGAATCTCTTGCCCAGGGTCTGACATTCCCAACGCTACCAGTATACTTGTGATACTCAAGCATTCTGTCTGGGAGAGACATTAAGGGATGGAAAACTGGAGGAGCTCTATTTCCAAATCCATTCTTTATCAGATCAAACAATATCCATACTATCTCCAGGAACAAGCAGGAATGTAGTCTTCACATATGGGTATTGTCGGTACCAACGGAGCCTGCACAGGAATGCTCCCCAGCATCCAATTAAAAAGCTTTTGGGAGCATCCCACAACACCTGCGTGCTGCCTTCCCGCCTTTCCCAACTGCCTCTCTCCAGTTCTTCGTTTTCCACGGAGCCAGCAGGTCGTTGTTCCTGTCACCGCAGAAAAGTTTTTCCTTATGCCGCCTTTTTTGTGGTCGCGTCTCCCTTCCTCGATGCTATACTGGTACCGCCGGTTCTCTTTTCTTTCTTTCTTTCGTTTAAAAAAATAAAATTATATATATTCTATTTTGTTTTTCCAAACTTTTCTTCCCAGGTGCACGCGCCATTTTGGGCCTTTGGCCCAAAACTTCCTCCTCTATGGAAAAACCCGCTTCGGGTTTCAAAAAGTGCACCAAGTGTGGCGGTACCATCTTCGTCACCGACACCCATGACTGGTGTCTTAAATGTTAAGGTCCTGACCACTCCATCTCCGAGTGTATGGCTTGTGCCATGATGTCCAAGAGGGGTCGACAAAACCGAGCTGCTAAGCTCAGCGCCCTTTTTCCCTCCGATGCAGCTTCTGTGGCATCGACGTCTTCCAGGGCTTCGTCTTCCTCACATGGATCTCAGGTAACTAAACATAAGTCTAGCCAGTCCTCAAAGGGTAGATCTCCTTCCAAGCATCGCGATGCCTCTGGCATTGCCCTTGAGGGTTCTGTGCCGGCAAAATTGCCCCGGCGGGAGGCTTCGGCTTCCAAAGCATTATCGGGACTCCAGGATGTTCTCGAGGCCTCAACCTCGGCAGAACTACTGGTGCCATGCTCTGGGGTACTGGCTGCTTCCGGTACCGATACCCAGGCATCGACAGTGTCGATAGACCAGAGGTTCCTGGCTATTGAATGCAGTCTGGTGGCTCTCCTTGCGGCATCGACACCCTTGGAACCGCGTCAGACAGTTCAACTGGTACCGGTACCGATAGCATCGACATCGGTGTCTGCTTTGCCGGCACCAAGTCATGCGATGCCTTCCGGTGCCGATACACCGGTACCGATTCCCCCAGTACAGACTTCGGTCGGTACGGGTATCGGACTCTTCAAGAGCATCCGGTGTCACAGCCCCTCCCGGTGGCAGCGTGTTGAAGGGTCAGGGTGCACATTTATTGTTTGTTGAAGCCGGGAACTCTAACTTAGACCGGGTGCATTATGGTCCTTGTAGTTCCCTTCTTTATAAAGAATAGTTGTGTGAGCCTTGTGCTGGGTTAAATATAAGGTTTTATTCCCTTGATGCGCTAAGGTTCTCCAAGAAGACAACAGAATTCACCTTAATTCAGGGTTTCTACCAAAGTATTTACAAAGTCCAAAACTGTTATAAGAGCTTCAGTCTTTTCCATTCAAGCAGGATTTTTCAATATAAACAGGTTAAATAAACACAAAAACTTCTTCTTTTCAACTCAACAAAGCAATGACATTTTAGAGCATGTCTTATGCTATGACTCTGTGAGAGATTCTATACTCTCAGCTACACAGAGTACAGTCCATAGGATATTCAGGTAGCAATGGTTCTGGTTCTACAAGGTCTGTTTGCATATCCTCTTGCTCAGATATGGTGTCTGCTAAGCCTGAGCTTTCCCTAGGCAAAACTGGTTGTACTTCAGTAGTTCTCTCCAAGACTTTCCAGCCTGGCTGGACCTGGTCTGGCAAACAATTTAATATGGCTTTTATCTAGGACCACCTGCACAGGTTTCCAAAGCTTTCCCCAGCTTTGTTTCTCATATCTATGGCTCTCTGGATTACAAGCCTTTCTAGGACCTGGCATACATTCAGGAAAGGAGGTGTGAATGTACCTTTGTTCTCTGAGACGTGCGTTGCTGGTATTCCCTCTACCAGGCACTCTCCTGCTTACACTGTCTTCCCTGGAGACTACTTTCTGGAGCTTTCCAGCATGGGCTTGTCCTTCCTGGAAGTTGTCAGTTCCTTGTAAGGACTGCAAGCTTAACTGCCTTTCCTTCCATAGTTGGAGCTTTTCCCTTTCTCTCTCCTTAGTAGCAGGGGTTTCTGTTGCTCTCTGTATTGGTGATCCTCTCTGTATACTCCTGACCGAGCACTGCTTATAAAGCCGTTTCTCTAGTGAGCTTTCTGGCCCTCTACTCAGGTGTGTTTGATTAGCTATTGCATCATTACAATCTGGGTGTGTCAGCCTACATTCTGCAGCCTCATGCCTACTCCCTCTAGCTGCACTTCTTGGTAACTGCATTCTCTGTAAATCAGTTTCTTTAAAAGAAACAGTTTTCTTCTAACTCCATAGCTTCAGTAGTGTCAGCTTCATCACACCGGACAGAAGATACTTCGAATCCTCGGAGGACTCCAAGGATTCTGACAGCTCTGCCGGTACCGGGATACTTCTCCCGGAGGAGCCTTCCTCCCCTAAACGTAGGATGTCTCCTCCAGAAGATATCTCCTTTCAGGATTTTATCAGAGAGGTGGCTTGAGGTCTGTCCATTACTATGGCTCCTGAAACGGAGCCCAGGGCTAAGGAGTTGGAGATTTTACAATATCCCAAAGCTCCTAAGGAGGCAGCTACTCTGCCTATCCATGAGATCTTACATGATCTCATGTTGAAAATGTGGGAGACACCTCTTACCACCTCTCGTCACTCTCACAGACTGGATACCATGTATCGAGTCCCTCCTTGTCCTGGTTTCCAGAAAACTCAGCTTCCTCACCACTCTATTGTAGTGGAATCAGCTATGAGAAGGATCAGGAGTGCAAAGAGGCATGCCTCTAATCCTCCAGGACGTGAGTGTAGAACTTTGGATGCCTTTGGACGTCGTACTTTCCAGGCTTCCATGCTTTCTGCCAGGATCAGTTCCTATATTTTATATATGGGAATGTTTCTTAAAGAAGTCACAGGAGACTTGGAGATTTTAAGCCCTCTCCTTCCTGATGACAAGAGGCAGGACTTTCTCACACTGGTTAAACATGCTCAGTGTGATCCCGCCCCTTGCCCGTACCCGCAGGTACGTAGGGGTTAGGGAGTTTAAGTTCCTTCTTCAAACTAATGTCCCACCACTTCCTGGAGCAGTGCTCATAGGGAAATGTAGTTTATCACCAGTTCAAATGAAGAGTAGTGTGACTCAGAAATGTTTTCAAGCAAAAGGGATTTATTTCCCCTCTCGGGGTTGGACTCCACACGGATAAAGGTAACACAAAATTATCTGCACTTTGGCAGAAAAGGACAAAATAAGAATAGCTTCATTCAGCATAAAACAAACATTTCTTTCCAGCAGGTTAAACTTCACCACACTGTTTCATACAGCTCTGTCTTTTCCAGCAGGTTAAACTTCACCACCCTGTTTCATACAGCTCTGTCTTTTCCACAGCCAGCTTGTATTTTCTCCACAATATGTTTCTAACACAGAGATATTATCTGTTCAGCCAGGGTAATCGTGCAATCCATTTCCTCTGTAGGAAAATTCATACAGGATGGCTCTGTGTCCATAAGTTCCACCTCTGAGGTAGGAATTGTCTGCCCAATTCTTTCTAGAGCCACGCCCTTTTCAGTACACTCAGGATTTAAGTACTGTTTAAAACAGGTACCATAGCCCCAGCCTTCCGGTTCATTAAATTCGCAAGGGTTCCTGTAATCCCAGCCCTTGGGCTTACCTGGGAGCCTGGCTGTGGAAGCTTTTCTCCGTGGCGTATGGCTAACGAGCGGTTCCCAACTGAACCTGTGTGAGGCAGATTTCAACTGCCTTCCTGGCTTTTCTTTCTGTTTGTAATCCAGAGGACACTTCAGCTGGCCTGGTCTGCTCCTGCTATGTCTCTCACCCGGAGCCTCTGACCTTCCCTCAGCTGGAGACTCCGTCCACCTTCTGACTGGAAGCTGGCCTTCCTTCCTCAAAGGGGACACTGCTTGTCTCTCTTCCTGTTCACTCTGGCGTCCATTCTCCTTCCTCTCTCTCCTCCTCTCTGCCTGCTGGGGCCTCCTTATGAGTCAGCTTTCCTGGGTAGGGCCTGGCTCCACCCCCTAGCAGGTGTTCAGAATTTCCCCGTGACTCTCTGCTAAGCTGATAGCAGGGGCGTGTTTCCTTCTCTCGGGCCTGATTTCCCTGACAACTAGTAGCCATGTGTCTTTGTTTACATTGCAGCCCTGCACTTTCTACCTGGTGTTTGGGAGTTTCTACCGGGCTAGAAGGACTTGCTATGTCACATCAGGATGTTTCTAAGTTTGTCAATCGTGCAGCTTTTGACTGTTTTGAGTGCATAAGCAGAACCTCTGCCATTGCCATAGGTGCACGTAGAATTGCCTGGCTCCAGGCATCTGATTTGGAGCTCTGGGTGCAGGACAAACTGGGCAATATCCCTTGTACAGGTGAGAACCTATTCGGCAAAAATTGGCAAGAAAAAGCCAATGAGTTGGATGCTGACAACTCCACTTTGGATAGGGTATCCAAAGCCACAGCTGATCCTGCAAGAATGGTTTCTTGAAAGATTTCTTTCTTCTCAAAAAATGAAGAGGTTTTATCCCTCTTATTCCCAGCAGGGACATTCTGCAGGTCAGTCTGCCTGGAAAAGTCAGCAACCACCTAAACAAAGGAAAGCAAAGACTGCTAAGCCTCAACCGTCTCAGCAGTCTCAGCCTCCACAAGGCCTTTGACTTTCATCTAGAGAACTTAGCCTTCCTGGCCCTCAATGGACCAGAGCCTTCCACCATTCCAGGAAGGTTGTGTCACTTTGCCCCCAGGTGGGGGCAAATAACAGCAGAGCATTGGACACTCTCCATTATAAAAGAGGGGTACAAGCTTCACTTTCTGTGCATGCCCCCTCCCACAATGGTAAGACAGTTCAATTCTCAAACCTCTCTCATCAACCTGTTAGATCAAGAGGTCACTATGCTTCTTGCCCAAGGGGCAATAGAAGAAGTACCCATTCATCAACAGGGTACGGGGTTTTACTCCCCCTATTTCCTTATCCCAAAGAAAACAGGGGGACACAGACCTATTTTAGACCTCAGAGAATTGAACAAATTCCTGTTCAAAGAGAAATTCAAGATGATTTCAATGGGAACTCTGCTGCCATACCTTCAGAGTCAGGATTGGCTTTGTTCTCTAGATCTCAAGGATGCGTACACCCATGTTCTCATCCATCCAACTCACAGAAAGTTCCTTCGGTTCCTTTTTCAAGGAAAGCACTACCAATACAGGGTGCTTCCTTTTGGCCTGGCCTCAGCACCAAGAGTGTTCACGAAATGCATGGCTGTGGTAGCAGCATTTCTCCGCACTCTAGGGATATTCGTCTTCCCCTACTTAGACGACTGGCTCATTCGCGCCCCATCAGAGTCAGAGGCCAGGACTTCCCTATCTTGCACAATGCGTATCCTTCAATATTTGGGTCTGGTCATAAACATCCCAAAATCCAGTCTAACTCCCACTCAGTCTCTAGAGTTCATAGGAGCTTTGCTGGATACCAAAAAAGCAAGGGCCTATCTTCCCCAGGCCCATTGCCTTCGCATGGTGCAGTTAGCTTCTCAAGCAGTGCTAAAACCTCATCTCACTGCCTGAGAAATGTTACAACAATTAGGCCACATGGCATCCACTGTGCATGTGGTTCCCTATGCTCGCCTCCATATGAGAGCAGCCCAGTGGACTTTATCCACTCAATGGACCCAGGCATCAGGGTGCCTATCAGACAAAATAGCAAACACAAGTTGCCTTATTTTGTCCCTCCAATGGTGGCAGTCCACTCAGAACCTGTTGCTGGGGTCCCCATTTCAACAACCTTTACCCCAGGCAACTCTCACAACAGATGCTTCTCCAATGGGTTGGGGAGCTCATCTGCAAGACCTCTCCACCCAAGGCACTTGGACTCCACAGGAGACTCATCTACATATCAATCTCTTAGAGCTCAGAGCAATCTTCCTTGCTCTTCGAGTGTTCCACACCCTGCTCAGCTACAAGACAGTCCTCATTCATATGGACAATCAAGTAGCCATGTTTTATATGAACAAGCAGGGGGGGGAACAGGCTCTTTGTCACTTTGCAACGAAGCTTTGCGACTATGAGCCCTTGCCAGAGAGCATCAGATTCATCTCCTGGCAGTGTATCTTCCAGGCATACAAAACTCTTGGGCAGACAGACTCAGTTGAGTTCTGCTTCCACATGAATGGTCTCTACATGCAGACCAGGTGGCCAAGATGTTTCAAATTTGGGGAACCCCGGACATAGACCTCTTTGCAAGTCTGTTGAATGCCAAACTTCCTTGGTTCTGTTCCAGAATTCCGGCTCAGGGCTCTCAGGCCAGGGATGCTTTCCTCCTTCACTGGGGGCAAGACTTCCTTTATGCCTTTCTACCCATTCCCCTAATTCCCAAAACCCTGTTCAAGCTTCAGAGAGACAGAGGGCGTATGATTCTCATAGCTCCACATTGGCCGCGGCAAGTGTGGTACCTTCTGCTTCTACATCTCTCTCAAGCTCCCTCCCTGGAGTTAGGATCTCCTCCAGATCTCCTGTCACAGGAGGACGGAATGTTATGGCATCCCAATCCCCAGCCTCTGCATCTCAGAGCTTGGTTGCTGAAGGCCTAGATCTTCATGATCTTAACCTCCCTCAGCAAGTAAAGGATGTCCTTTATGCTTCCAGGAAGCCTTCCACAAGACACTCTTATGCTTTTAAGTGGAAGAGGTTTACCATATGGTGCTCGCAGAAGGGTCTTAACCCCTTTGCGATACCTCTGGAATCATTACTGGAGTATCTCCTTCATTTATCCAATGCAGGACTTAAGACTAACTCAGTAAAGAGTCCATTTGAGTGCTATTGCAGCTTCTTTCAAGCCTCTAAATGGACAACCTGTTTCCTCCCATCCTCTTATAGCAAGATTTGAGAGGCCTTCTTCTTACTAAGCCTTCCATTAGGCCACCACCGGTGGCATGGGACTTAAACCTGGTTCTTGGTCAGCTCATGAAGCCACCTTTCGAACCCTTAGCTACTGCCTCATTGAAATTCCTTTCTTGGAAAGTTATCTTTCTCATTGCAATCACATCAGCACGTTGCATCAGTGAGTTGTAGGCACTAGTGGCTGATCCTCCTTATACAAGGTTCCATCATGACAAGGTAGTCCTTAGGACTCATCCACACTTTATGCCAAAGGTGGTCTCGCCTTTTCATCTTAACCAAGCGGTCTACCTGCCTGTGTTCTTTCCAAGACCTCATGCATCAAATGCAGAAAGGAATCTTCATACTTTGGACTGTAAAAGAGCTTTAACCTTTTACTTGCAAAGAACACAGCAACATAGAAAGCCTTCTCAGCTTTTTGTTGCTTTTGATCCTTCTCATTTGGGACTTCAATTCTCCAAGAGAACACTGTCCAGCTGGATTTCACAGTGTATTTCCTTTGCCTATCAGAGTAAGAATCTTCCTCTGGAGGGCCATGTAACAGCTCACAATGTGAGAGCCATGGCAGCTTCAATGGCTCATCTGCACTCTCTGTCTATC
This sequence comes from Ichthyophis bannanicus, assembly GCA_033557465.1. Taxonomy (NCBI): domain Eukaryota; kingdom Metazoa; phylum Chordata; class Amphibia; order Gymnophiona; family Ichthyophiidae; genus Ichthyophis; species Ichthyophis bannanicus. The sequence continues at coordinate 160,593,436 of CM066038.1, read as the reverse complement.
GACGACATCTGTCGAGCAGCCACCTGGGCCTCGGTTCATACCTTCACAACCCATTACTGCTTGGACAAGGACTCCCGCCGGGATGCCTTGTTTGGTCAGGCTGTTCTCCAACACCTGTTCCATACCTACCCACCATCCCTGGTTGGATGCCAGAGATCCATGGGGGGAAGTGGAGCCCTTTCACAGGGACACACAACTTCTGGGGTCTCTCCCTGGCATCTAAAGCTAGGGAGTCCCCATATGTGAAGACTACATTCCTGCTTGTTCCTGGAGATAGCATAGTTTCTCACCTGTAACAGGTGATCTCCGGGAACAGCAGGAATTTAGTCTTCACAACCCACCCACCTCCCCTAGGAGTTGTATCTCTCTATCTATTCCTTTCTCTTTCCCTCTCTCTCTCTCTCTTTGTCTCAGCTTTAAACTCAACTGGAGAGAGGCAGTTGGGAAAGGCGGGAAGGCAGCATGCAGGCGCTGTGGGATGCTCCCAAAAGCTTTCTAATTGGACGCTGGGGAGCGTTCCCGCACAGGCTCCATCGGTACTGACGATACCCATATGTGAAGACTAAATTCCTGCTGTTCCTGGAGATCACCTGTTACAGGTGAGTAACTATGCTGTACTTTACATGTATTGATGTGAGGCATGCATGAGGTACTAAGAGAGGTCCCCTGTTTGCTTAAAGTCATAATGATGGAGGTGTACGAAGGAAGATCTCTTGGGACACTGAAATGATCTGAGGGCCCGTTTACTAAAGTGCGGTAAGTCTTTGCATTTACCATACATTAGGAGCAAAACCCAATGTGTGGTAAGTGTAAAATCCATACAATAACTATTTGGGGTGTGCCCCCGGAGTACAAACACAAAAATGTCCTTTACTGCCCTTTAAGTACATTTGCCATGGTGCACGTAAAGCCTCCTATTGAGGGGGTGTTACGTGCACCTGCGCTAATTACAACATTGACAGCATGTGGTAACTGTGCACTAACCACAGTGTACAGTCCGTGCCCACTCTCCACCCATAACCTGCTCAGGCCATGCCCTGTTTCAAATTAAGCAGGTAACGCACACTAAATTGTGCACTGAGTGGCTCAGACCCATGGTAAGTGTTACCACACTTACACGGTAGCTGTTAACACGTGCTAAGTCACATGTTATGGTGGTAATTCTATAAGGAACCACGCAAAGCTATGCACCATCCACGTCTATTTATTTTCCATGAGGATGGGCACATGGATAGGCACTTTAAGTGGTCATGTCAGGCCATTGGCATGTGTTTTCAGAGTGGGTACGTACAGGGGTAAAGCTTGGGTAGAGCATAGGCAGAGCCTGAATTTAGGCATCTAAGTTATAAAATACTATAACTTACGTGTGTGCTTTACAAATTTAGATGCATGCTTTCACAGTCTACAGCTGCATAACTGCTTACGTCTGGGTTTGGAGTGCACATCGTTCAACTTATGTCCCTTTTTTATAAAGAAAAATAGGCGCAATTTGCACACCCTGGAACGTGCACAAAACACAGTGACCCTTATAAAATTATCCTCTATCTGCTTAATGCACGTTAGCAAAAAAGGCCCCTAAATGATTTCTTTCTTTGCATTTATAGACCATCCTTCCATAAAGTGAAAATACAACTCAAATAAATATAAAATACGATTTTGCTTGTTTTCACTGGGAGCTGAATTGTCTAATACAGACTGTCTCAGCTCCCTTTCAAATGAAGTTTGTGCATAAAAAAAATGTTAAACATGCAGGGGTTTTATTGAATAGTAACACTAAAACACTACCCAAGCAGACCTTGTAGAGCAGGTGGACCCAAAGAAGGAGGGGCCTGACTTACAGCTGCTCCAGACCTGTCTCTGATCACGTCCCCAGGCTGCACTGGAGGACCTTTCTAAAATGTCACTTGTGAGCCTTTAATTCAAACTTTTTAATTTTGTCACTGCTAGCCAGACAAATTTCTCCAGTGTTGTAATGGCATAGATGTGTTCTCTGCAGGTTAAGATACATGATCATTGAAATCTGAAGTCTGCATCACGCCAGCAGTATAAATGGGGCCACTCCAACAAGTTGCATGCTGAATTCCACACCCTCGGCTACAAGCAGAAGATTAATTGCTAATGAAAAATGCCAGAGGTGTTAAACTTCACAGGCTGCGTATAAGGAAAATTAGGATATTGCATTCTGCTATAGATGGCAAAATAACTCACAAAGCCCAGCCATTTGGTGTCGCAGAAAGGCCTTCATCAGAAATATTTTTTTTAATCGGGCCCTGCAGTTTCCCCCTGTTCCTTTGTACTTCCAGTTCCATCAGAACCAGAGCTGGAATCTGGCATCATGAGCCTTCATTAGCAATAACCTGGGAATTCCTCCCCCCCCCCCCCTCCTTATTTTATATCGCCCTCTTTTCCCCCATCATACCTAGACTGGTCATTGCAAGGACCTGGGCCACTGGGCTTCATCCTAACTCTCTGTCCCATTAACTGCAGTATCTCCAACCCAGGGAGTTAAGGATCTGCCTCTGGAATCAAAGCAGGACCTTCTACATGGCAATACACAGCACTTGCCACCTGAACCACCAAGCTGTCCTTGCTTTATGCGTATGTGCATGTATATCTCCCTAATAACTTTCAGGGCAATATTCAGCCACCATGGCATTTTCCAAAGCGGCAAAGGGCTCCTAGTCATTTTAGGTTCGATGATGTCATCCCACTTCTACCACCACATGTAATAATAAGTCAAACAAGGAGGATTTAGGCCTGAAGGAAGATCCTGGAACAGCAAACTAGCCACTGCATCTTCAATGCAGGTTAAAAAAAAAACACAACTTTTATCTTTTTCAGAAAGAAAAGCAAAATACCTAGCTTACTGGCTGCAGGGTAATTTCTATATGCTCTGTACAAAGATTTTGCTTGGGTCAGTCGTCTCCTGGACTTTCCACCCCTTGTCTGAGGCTCTCTCCCTGCTCTGGGTTTGGAGTGTATGTCCTTTCTAAGTCCCCCTCCCCACCAGTCACTCCCCCATTCTTTATAGACTTTCCGTTAAGGTGGAAAGCTTTTAAGAAGAGTCAGGGAATTATAATTTTTACTCAGAAGAGGTCCATAAGGTATTCAGCAGCAGTATATGATGGGGTGGGGGAGAGGGGTTGGATTTATGCAGGTGCATGGATTTTGGATCTATAGATGCACATCCCATTAGATCTGGGTGGAATATTCTATTTAACTGTTTTTTCTATACCGCTTAAATGAAAGCAGTTTACAAAGAATAATGTAGTAGTAAAGAACTTCACATACGAGGAAATAACAATAATTTTGTTAATAAAAGGGATTATTCAAACAGCCTTGGGACAAGAAGTCACTGCTTTAACTTACAGTGATGAGCTGCAAGGTGCATAGGAGTGTCATGAACCATTTTGGGAGAGCAATATAGCATATGCAGGAGTTCAACAAGCATGAATTGTCTACAAGAATGCACATTTATTTCCCAATTAGTACTTGCTGTATGAATGAGAAAAACCTTTCATTTTGTGGCCTCCTTTTGTTTTTGAATTAGAGCATGTGCATAATCATTCATGTGCTAAAGTACTCAGTTACTGTCAGAATATAACCCAGAGGCCTAATTTATTTATCAGGTTTTATATACCACTTTATCATTTCAATCAAAGTGGTTTACATTGAAACTTAAACTTTGTGATGAACATTGAACAGGGACATTGATAGCTTGGATTTTTCTGAGGCAATGGAGGATTAAGTGACTTGCCCAAGGCCACAAGGAGTACTAGTGGGAATTGAACCCTGGTTTCTGGGTTTCCAAACCAGTGTTTGAACCATTAGGCTACTCCTCCACTCCAACAGGGAGTTGCATTGATCTCACTGAGGAAGGTTAACTTAATGAAGTTAGGTTTTCATTGGGCTTATTGAAAAGGCAGTCAAATCTAGGAGAAAGGATTTGATGTTTGTGACTCAATATTTGGTGGGGGAAACTTTCTATCCATTGAATCCAAAGTGTCCCATTTATGATGTTTGCACGATCACCTCATTTCAGAGCAGCAGTACTTGCAGAAAAGCCTAAACACCGTTATTCATGCCTCCGGCTTTCATTTGGATTTGCATTTCATTCTCAAAGATACACTGGATTTAGCTGTAATCACTTTCCATTCCCTAGCTAAGGAAATATCTGTGAAAGGGGAGCAGGGCTGGCCCATCCATTAGGCAAACTAAGCTGTTGCCTAAAGAGGCAACCTCTGGGGGGAGGGGAGGCAAAGAGCTGGGCATTCAAAGCCCAACTATTTATTTATTTATTTATTTAATTCGCTTATATACCACGCTCTTCAGCATCAGTGCGGTTTACATGGAACATGGGGTATTTTACGGTGGGGGTTAACACCGTAATTACATATAACAGGTAGCTCAACTTGGATAACAGTATTAACTATTTACATTTGTAAGGATAACAGAATGATATTTATACATATATACAATACATGGAGGGTGGTTACATATGGTTGTGTGGTTATGTTGTGAGCAGGGGAGTTGGTGTACCTTCCTCCAGGTAGCATTTGAGGAAGAGATAGTGTTTCAATGCTCTCCTGAATTTAGTTAGTTCCGGGATTGCTTGTATGTTGGGTGAAAGAGCGTTCCAGCATCTGGGTGCACAGAGACTGAAAGCCCTGTTTATGGTTGTCTGAGTACAATGGGTCATTGCTTAGGGCAGTGATGGCTAACCTTTTTGAGCCCGAGTGCCCAAACTGCCGCACAAAACCAAAGAATTTCCTCAAAGTGCCAGCACGTCAATTAAAGCCTCATTTGCATAAGGTGCCTCATTTGCATAAATATTTGCATAATGTTACCATACACTAACTTTTAGTAAACATGCCTCTTAATGAGTATATGGATAAAGAAAGACTAAAAGGTTTCTACATTACTATAATCCAGTACCAACCGCCAGGCACATTAGGAACTACTACAAACGCTGCCCATTTAGAACCCATAGCAAACCCGCCGTATCCTAACAGCACTACCAGGACTCACAAAGCACCATACCCTAACTATCAAAAGGCAACACTGCAAATATTAAACCAATACATTTCAGAGAACAACAATACATGACCTACTGGGGAAAGAACAAGTGGCAATGTCAAATAGGAATTATATAAACAATACCTCAGCTCAGTTACACATGCAGAACAGACCATCACCAAACAAGGAATCACAATTTAGAAACAGGAAGACAATAATTAAACTGGGAACCCCAAAAGCCAAACTTGGAATATACAACAACACTGTAGAAATAAAACTATAAATTAATTTCCTCTTGTACTAAACAAAGCGCAAAAATTAATGATGCACATTTCCCAGAGCTGACATATTCCAGTTAATAAATTCAAAATAAAGAGATATTTTTCTACCTTTTGTGCATTTTTTTTCAGTTGCAATTGTTCCAGCCACTTTCTTCTGGTTTCTTCGTGTCTTCTGCTAACTCTCCATCTGCTGTCCATTTGTCCTTTCTTCTGTCTTGTTTTTTTTTTTCCATTCTCTCTCTACATCTGCTTTAACATACTAATCTTTCTCCTTTTGCTCTTTCCTCATTCCTATTTCATCTACTCAAAATTTACCCCTCCATCCTCAATCCCCACTTATTCTCCCAATACCCGGCTAATTGTAGATTTTTTATCCCTCCCACACAAAATATTTTTCCCCTCTCCATTTTACTCTCCCAGCCCCATCCCATTCTAATCCTCCCCCAACACCAGCTCCCTTCTAGTTCCAGCCTCACCCAGCATCCATTCCCTTCTAGTCCCTGCATCAGCCCATTTCCAGTCCTAGCCCCCCATCAGCCCATTTCCAGTCCTAGCAACCCCCCAACCCAATACCAGTCCTAGCCCCCCCCCATCAACCCACTTCCAGTCCTAAACCCCCATCACCCCATTTTCAGTTTAAGCCCCCCCTATAACCCATTACCAGTCCTAACCCCATCACCCCATTTCCAGACAGCCCCCATCAGCCCACAGCCCATTAGCAGTCCTACCCCCCCAGCCCATTAGCAGTCCTACCCCCCCCGCCCGCCCGCCCATTAGCAGTCCTAACCCCCCCAGCCCATTAGCAGTCCTACCCCCCCTCCCTCCCTGCCCATTAGCAGTCCTAACCCCCCCTCCCTCCCTCCCTGCCCGCCCATTAGCAGTCCTAACCCCCCCCTCCATCCCTGCCCAATAGCAGTCCTAACCCCCCGCCCTCCCTCCCTGCCCATTAGAAGTCCAAACCCCCCCCTCCTCCTCCCTGCCCATTAGCAGTCCTAACCCCCCCTCCCTGCCCATTAGCAGTCCTAACCCCCCCTCCCTGCCCATTAGCAGTCCTAACCCCCCCTCCCTCCTTGCCCATTAGCAGTCCTAACCCCCCCCTGCCATTAGCAGTCCTAAGCCCCCCTCCCTCCCTATTAGCAGTCCTAACCCCCCCCCTCCCTGCCCATTAGCAGTCCTAACCCCCCCTCCCTCCCTGCCCATTAGCAGTCCTAACCCCCCCCCTCCCTGCCCATTAGCAGTCCTAACCCCCCCCTCCTCCCTGCCCATTAGCAGTCCTAACCCCCCCCCCTCCTCCCTGCCCATTAGCAGTCCTAACCCCCCCCTCCCTCCCCATTAGCAGTCCTAACCCCCCCCCACCCCGCCCAGTAGCCGTCCTACCCCCCCCCTCCCTCCCTGCCCATTAGCAGTCCTAACCCCCCCCCCTGCCATTAGCAGTCCTAACCCCCCCCCCTGCCCATTAGCAGTCCTAACCCCCCCTCCCTCCCTCCCTGCCCATTAGCAGTCTTAACCCCCCTCCCTCCCTGCCCATTAGCAGTCCTAACCCCCCCTCCTCCCTGCCCATTAGCAGTCCTAACCCCCCCCTCCCTCCCCATTAGCAGTCCTAACCCCCCCTCCCTCCCTGCCCATTAGCAGTCCTAACCCCCCCTCCCTCCCTGCCCATTAGCAGTCCTAACCCCCCCCCTGCCATTAGCAGTCCTAACCCCCCCTCCCTCCCTCCCTGCCCATTAGCAGTCCTAACCCCCCCTCCCTCCCTGCCCATTAGCAGTCCTAACCCCCCCCTCCCTCCCTCCCTGCCCATTAGCAGTCCTAACCCCCCCCCCCTCCCTCCCTGCCCATTAGCAGTCCTAACCCCCCCCTCCCTCCCTGCCCATTAGCAGTCCTAACCCCCCCTCCCTCCCTGCCCATTAGCAGTCCTAACCCCCCCCCCTCCCTCCCTCCCTCCCTGCCCATTAGCAGTCCTAACCCCCCCTCCCTCCCTCCCTGCCCATTAGCAGTCCTAACCCCCCCTCCCTCCCTGCCCATTAGCAGTCCTAACCCCCCCCTCCCTCCCTGCCCATTAGCAGTCCTAACCCCCCCTCCCTCCCTCCCTCCCTCCCTGCCCATTAGCAGTCCTAACCCCCCCCCCGCCCATTAGCAGTCCTAACCCCCCCCCTCCCTCCCTGCCCATTAGCAGTCCTAACCCCCCCTCCCTCCCTGCCCATTAGCAGTCCTAACCCCCCTCCCTGCCATTAGCAGTCCTAACCCCCCCCCCCCCCGGCAAATTTCAAAAAAAAAAAAAAGCAGGCTCTGGCTGCTGCCGCGGCAGATTGCAATGTCCCGCGGGGCCCCCTCCGCCCGCTAAGCCCCTCTGCAAGGGCTTTCAGATTCGCGAGGGAGAGCGTCTCCCTCGCGTCTCTGTTAAGCCCGCAGGGGCTAATGGGAAATTTCCCATCAGTCCCTCGCGTCTAAAGGGGCTGATGGGAAATTTCCCATTAGCCCCTGCGGGCTTAACAGAGACGCGAGGGAGACGCTCTCCCTCGCGAATCTGAAAGCTCTTGCAGAGGGGCTTAGCGGGCGGAGGGGGTCCCGCGGGACGCTGCATTCTGCCCTTGCCGCGTCCGCGGCAGCAGTCAGAGCCAGCTTTTTCTTTTTTTGCGGACCTTCCCGCGTGCCAGCTGCAAGGCCTTCGCGTGCCACAGCTGGCACGCGTGCCATAGGTTCGCCATCGCTGGCTTAGGGGATTATTAAAGTGTTTATTGCAGTAAATCATCTGGCTCTATTTGGGGGGGGTAATGTGCGTGAGGTCCGCGAGAGAGGAGGGGGCGAGTCCATTGATGGTCTTGAATGTTAGTAGTATGGTCTTGAAGGAGATTCTACTGTGGATTGGGAGCCAGTGGAGACTTTTGAGGATGGGTGTTATATGGTCCCTCCTCGAGGCACTATGTAGGACTCTGGCTGCAGCGTTCATGGCAAGTTGGAGCGGGCTCAGGGTGGATTGTGGGAGTCCTTGAAGGATTGCGTTGGCGTAGTTGAGATGCGGGATGGTTAGTGCCTGAAAGATTGTTCTGAAATCGTCCGGTTGCAGGAGGGGGCGTAGATGTTTGAGAGTCCTGATCTTATGGTATATTGATTTTACCATGTTGCCAATGTGTGTCTTCATATCCAGTCTTTGATCCAATGTGACACCCAGATAGCGGATTGAGGGTTTAGTTTGCAGTTCTATTTCTCCGATTTTTAGGCAGGCTGGAGGGGAAAAGTCGGGGTTTCTGGAGATGAACAGCACCTCAGTCTTTTGTGTTGTATTCGAAGATTCTGGTTCAGAAGCCATTTTTCTACTGCGCTAAAACAGTTAGTGGATTGAGGTCAGTCTGGTCGATCTGGAATGGCATGTACATGAGGACGTCGTCGGCATAAATCATGCATTCAACGTTGAATGATCGTATGAGGTCACAGATTGGCTGCATATAGATGTTGAACATTAAGGCTGAGAGGGAGGATCCTTGCGGAACACCCTGTTTCTGGTGGAATGGTTTGGAGGTGGAGGACTCCGTCTGCACATGCTGCCATCTATCGGATAAGTATGACTTACACCAGGTTAGTGTTAGGTCACAGATGCCCTTCTCTTTGATCCTGATAGCACGGGGGTGTAAAGCGTAAGGCTTGATGAGGGTGCCAACACCTTGAACTGACTCTGGGGCTGGTCCTGAAGGGGAGACCTCTAGGATTTTTAGATTGATCTGTGGGGTACCACAGGGGTCATCCCTCTTTCCATTTTCAGTCCACCCGGCCGCACATCGCCGATAGCACCAGCTCCCCCCGATCGGGGTAGAGCGCCTGAGCGGGAAATCGTCCCACTCAGAAGCTCCTGCCCAATCGGGGCAGTGGGAGCAACACAAAAGGCAGCATCCCTGTTGGGCGCGCCCGCACCTGAGGGCCTCGCCAGAGGGCCCTTTGGCGTGGCCCTTAGGCAGGGCGCAGATGAAACAACAGTAACAGCCCTATAAAGACCAACAAAGCTTCACAATAGCGTCCTGCAGGAGTGTACACGAGGGACACAAGAGCAATAAACCAAAGAAACAAAGAACACTGTAAAGTAAGTACACCAAAGACTAAGATAACAGAAGGGAAAAGAAAACAAACAAACATGACTGCAACCATGTATCTGCCCAAAGCCTCCTCCTCACCAACCTCCTCCCACTGCACCCACCCACCCACTACATATCCACAACACCACAGATCCTATACTCTCTCCAGTATACAAACTGAAACACACACAAGAAACAACAAGGACAAAAAACACAACTCCAAGACCAACTACCACACAAACCCAAGAAAGGAACAGAGAGCACTAAACATGCCATCAGCAATCTCCATAGAGCTCATCAACGCCAGATCCATACGAAACAAAATTAACACGCTAGCAGACCACATAGAAGCTCAGCAACCTGACATCCTTTGCATCACAGAATCTTGGCTCACCCCCACGGACAATGTACTCCTTAACCAATTAGTGCTCTCCACTTACTCAGCATTCAACTGCCCATGAACACACAGAGAAGGAGGGGGTACTGATCTTCGCAAAAAACACCCTAAAGCTCAAGACTCGAGGCTCCGTAAACACAAACCAATGCAACACAATCATCGTGGAGAACAAGCAGATGGTCCTGTGCCTCATCTACAGAGCTCCCCGTGCTCCACCAGAAGAACTAGCCTCAATACTAGAAACTGTCTGTGCCGTCAACACCAACCACAAACCCCTGCTACTATTGGGAGACGTCAACCTCAAATCCGCTACCATCAAGGATGCAGAAGCCTTCCTACTAGCAATGGACTCCTTACAATACACCCAATTGATCACAACACCAACACACAGACACGGATCATCACCAGACCTCATATTCGCACCCAACCACCTACTGGACAGAGGTAACATGTCAACACCCACGGTCACACTGGTGCCTTGGTCAGATCATCACATAATTAAAATAAAAATTGTGCCGCAAGGGGGCAAACACAATGAGCCTCAAGAAAACCTACCTGTGCAGCGAAGATTCAAAAGCTTCGACAAAGACCAATTCCTAAAGGACACGTTACCTCACCTGAACTCTGAAACAAATGATTTAGACGATCAAATCAACAAATGGAACAGCATTAATGCTGCTGCCAAAGCCACTGACTACAAAGGCAAGAAGAATCACCACACCAAGAACCAGCGCAAACCCTGGTACTCAAAAGACATACGTAAAGCAAAAAGGGACCTAAGGAAACTAGAACGGCGATGGAGACACACCAAATCTACCACCACTCAAGCACTATACCTAACAAAACAAAAGGACTACAACAAACTCATCAACCAAACTAAAAGAGAATACCACACAAACATTATACTCAAATCCTACAAGAAACCTAAAGAACTTTTTGAAATAGTGAAAACCCTTACCAACGAACCCAAAACTGAAAATGATGTGCAAATCGATCCACAATCCTTCACAGGCCACTTCCAAGAAAAATTAAATACCTCACCTCAACCAACAACAAATGCAACCAATAAACCAACCACCCCCTCAAAAGCCTGGGACAAATTCAGCACACCATCTACAGAGCAGCTCTCGCGCATCATCACCACGCTCAATACAACCACCACACCAACAGACCCTTGCTCAATAACATGGATTAAAGCATCCAAGGAAAACTTTATGCACACCATACGCAACATAGAGCACAGTTCACTGACCCAAGGAATCATGCCAAACCGGCTAAAGATAGCTACAATAAGACCAATCCCGAAGAAATCCCCACTAGACAAGAGCAACCCAGCTGCCTACAGACCTATCTCAAGTATACCACTACTGGCAAAAATCATAGAAAAAGCGGTACAGCATCAGCTCCAAGACCACATTGACAGCCATGCCCCACTGGACATCAACCAACATGGTTTCCGCCCTAACCATGGAATCAAAACACTCCTGTTATACCTCTTTAACGACATAATCCAAATAATAGACAATTGCAAGAGAGGAATACTGATGATATTCATAGACATCTCAGCAGCGTTTGACACAGTGGACCACAGAACTCTGCTAGCAAGACTACAGAACATTGGTCTAAACGGCACCACCCTGAAGTGGTTCAACTCATACCTAACGGATAGACTGATCCAGGTCAAGATTGGCCCTAGCACCTCCCGACCCATAGAAGTCAAGCAAGGCGTCCCACAAGGATCTGCCCTGTCAGTGCTATTATTCAACCTCTACATTCAACCGATATGCGACGTCATAAAAGAACACAAGATGCAATACACAATCTATGCCGACGACATCATGATATATACGCCTGTCGACCTCGACAACCCAAACTATACCAAAATAAGACTGCCTTACACACATGAACAACCTAACAATAAAACACAACAAAACCTTGGCACTACTCATCACCCGAAACACCAGCTTCGTCCCACCACCCACCATCAAGCTCAACAACACAATACCCATAAAACTGGAAGTGAAATACCTCGGAGTGACTCTCAACAAAGATCTAAACCTGCAGTCACACATCGACTGAACCACCAAAAATGCATATCTTAAGATGAGACTAATCCGCCGCCTCAAGCCCCTTCTCTCTCAAGATCACTTCCGTACAGTCTGCCAAGCACTAATAACACCCATCCTAGATTTCTGCAACCCAATCTACCTGGGCCTAACAATACAGACACTCCACCCACTGCAAATGGCTCAAAACACAGCAGCCCGCATAATATCTGGCTCCTCAAGACAAGATCACATAACCCCCATCCTAAAAGATCTCCACTGGCTCCCAATCAGCTCCCGCATCAGATACAAGACAGTCCTATATATTTTCAAAATCAAACACCAGACCTCAGCACTCAGCCTACAACCACTCATACAACCCGACATCAGCACAAGACCGAGGAGAAGAGGCACCTCCGATCGCATCAATACTCCAAAGGACTTCACCAAGATACGCAAAGACACCGCGAAAAGAGCCCTTAAATAATTGTTGGAAAATGCAGCCCTGTGCCTCCTAGGAACAGTTCAAGGCCATATCTTCTCCCCCCCCCCCCCACACCCCCCATTATCTAGCATCTCTCCTTCCCTTTCCTACCCTTACTCCCAAGTATCCAGCGTCTCTCCTTTAATTCCCTGTTGTTCCCTCCCCCAAAGTTTCCAGCATATTCCCTTCCCTACCCCCCTACCCGATTTCCAGCATTTCCTCTTCCTACTCCATCCATGTCCAGTATCTCCCGTTCCCTTCCTTAATACCACTCCTGCCATATCTAGCATCTTTCTCCCCCTCTTCCCTTCACTAGCCAAATGTTTTGTCAGAGAGGGTGGGGAGGGGCATGGCAGGTCTTGGGCTACCAGAATGTGCTTGGGGATCCCAAAACGTATGCTCAGTTTTAACGTGCTGAGCAGCCCAGACTGAGTTGCCATGCTGGTACCATATCTCTGCCCCCAAATTCTGCCACCCTAGGTAGATGCCTAGTTTTCCTGGTTGGCCCAGCTATGATTCAGATTCTGGTCCACTTAAGTAAGGATCCTGAAAGATTATTAAATTATTTAAATCACTGCCTTGTTGGGTGAAAAAGAGCCAGCTGGTTATTAATTCTCACTGATTTTATTAGTCTAGGCTGGATTAAAAGCAGTCAAAGACCTATGACTGAGGGCAGAGTGATATTTTTCCCACTGAGATATAGGAATGAGGATCAATGAATGTGCATCCTTTTTATCACCAGATCCAATCAAAAGTATACGGTGTTTACCATATACTCCAAATGGTGAGACAATTACATGATGTGTTACTGTAGATATGCCGACGAAACTTTAACTCTCTGGTTTAGTATAGCAGATCGTTATAATGTGCTATATATGGGGCTACTATGAAGGTTTTAAAGAAACTTCAGATGTTAAAGAATGTCACAGCTTGGTTATTCAGTTAAGTATATGAATCAGCTCTACTTCTTACCCTTAAGATGATCTATAATCTGTAACTCCTTATATTATAACACCTCCTTAGCTTCTTGTTTCTATGCAACAGGGTCTCAGAATCAGAATGGGGCGACTTACTGAACACACTATGCATGTGGGAACAGCGCCCGATACCTCACATCAATGACCCTTTTTAGTTGCTTATTTTTGCATTAAAAGCTAAAACGGAAGTTTTGACACTCATATTCATAAATTCAATATTATGTATATAACGTTTATCTGAGGATGCTTATCTGAAACGCGATGAGCTTTTCTCCCAACGCCTGAGTAATGGCGCCGTAGCGTTTCACAGTCAAACGTTTCTTCAGGGGATACTCATCAACTCCACCTTGGCATCAATCCTCATTTAAAATCTATAATATTGAAACAAACCGGAATTTATTTTGTATTTCATCTTATATTAATCATTAATCTCAATGTAACAATGAGTGTGACTCACCCCGTGCCGGCTGTTACAGCTTTCATCAAAAGACGCCGCGCTTGCGGACTAGATTCCACTGGGTGCATTTAAAGAGCCCAAAGAATCTACATGTGATACTACCCTGAGATTCGATTGGCTAATGACATGCACTCCACTCTATTTGCGAATTCAACCCTGTTGGATACACTGTAGCTGCCTCGAAAATCCATTTCTGTTCTTTTCGTACCAATGTAAGATCTCTCAATTTCCTCTCCAATCCTCGCTCAATGAAATCTATGCAAAAACACTTCAAAGAATCGAAATTGCGTTTAAAATCCAAACAATGTTGGGCTATAGGAGCCTGCGTGTATCCACATTTGAGTTTACTTCTGTGCTCTCGCATGCGCACTCGAAACGGGCGTATGGTTTTGCCAATGTATGCTAAATGGCAGGGGCACAAGATGCAGTATACTACATGAGTAGAGCCACATGACGTTGAATGTCTTAAATGGAATTTCTTCGTCCTATATTCAAAAATATCCAATTCTAATGTAGAAGGACAAATGTCGCAAGAACCACACTTACAATGTCCATTTTGTGTTGGTGTCAAATTTGTTAAATCTGAACGGAGAACAGTGGGACTGGGAAGTTCTTTCATGTTACGTTGCCTCTGCCAAACACATCGGGCGTAGTAGTTTTCTAATCCCGGTATACTGTGCAACACGTTCTCATGTTTCTTTAATATTTTTATTACATTATGGCTGTAAGGTGAATATTTGGTAATGAGGTTCACGCAAGTTTGTGATGTTACTTGCGAACTTCGAGGAGTTAGTAAATTTGTCTCGATTGTAATATAATGCTCATTTATACGCTGACTCGATTGTATGTTCTGGATACCCTCGTACCCGAAATTTATCTTTTAAGATTCTTGCCTGGATTTTGAACATACAATCAAGTCAGCATATAAATGAGCATTATATTACAACTCCTCGAAGTTCGCAAGTAACATCACAAACTTGCACATTCATGCATGCTGAAATATGCTTAACATACATGTTAACTAACACAGATGTGCTAATGCTGATAAAATGGCATTGCTAACCTGAATGTAGTCCTTTTATAGGCAATGCTCTCACATTAATTTTTTAACGGTGACCCAGTTTAAATATGCAAATAACATGGTAATGTGTTCTTACTTATTACTGATGTGTTCGCTAAAGAGAGGCATTTACCATGACTGCATAGCTAAGGTAAATTTATTTGTGCCTCTCAAGTTACCTATTTATTTATATTCTCTTATATACCACACTGGAGTGGAGGAGTAGCCTAGTGGTTAGAACACTGGCTTGGTAACCAAAGCAACCAGGGTTCAATTCCCACTGGCACTCCTTGTGGCCTTGGGCAAGTCACTTAACCCTCCACTGCCTCAGAAGAATGCTATTTTTGTCTGTACACAGATCTCCTGAGGAAACTCTCGCAAGAGAGTGAAACGCATAGGCGCCATGTGAGGCGTTGAGAAAAGACAAAACATTTCATTTCATCAAGGAGAAGAAGTAGCACCACTAAACAGTAGTGGATTTGGAAACATCAAAAGATAAGCTTATTAATAAGAAAATATTTTTGTCACAAGGGAAAAGAAATATAGGGGGTGTTATTAGCATCACAAAAAAAGTCATTTTATATACCCATAAAGAAGAAAAAAGTAATTGACCCAGTAGTCATTGATGTTTTCAAGGCACGCCGATTTTCATTGAATCTAGTGACTATCAGTGCCGTGGTAATCTGAGACTACATATTGGGTAAGGAAAGTTCCATGGGAAATAAAAGTAAGAACACCCAAGATTTAGCTGTAAGTTAGAGTGGAGCAATTTAGATATATTTTTTCATTCAGAAGAAAGGCCTGGCAATCTACTTCTGGTGACACTGCCAAGAAAACCCAGGAGCTTCTGGGTCACCAGGAGTCAGGACTGACTCAAAGGCATGAAGAAGATATACCATGCTATTCTGCATCAGTGTGGTTTACATTGAACAAACTGAAATTACATTGAACAGGGCATTATAACTTGGAGATAACTACAGTCAAACCTCGGTTTTCGTTGGCCCCGGTTTTCGTACGTTTCGGTTTTCGACGTCTTTTCTGACTGAGATGTTGTCTCGGTTATCGGATATCGCCTCGGTTTTCGTTGTGTTACTGAACAGCTGATGGTCCCAATAGTGGCTGGTGCTGCTCCTCCTATGGGCAAGGGCAGCAATGTGGACAAATTGCCAGCCTCCATGTGCCTCCCCAGTCCCGGCAGCACTACCCCCCGGACTCACCGATCGCGTGTTGAAGTCAGCTGAGCAAGAGTCAGAGTCAAGGCCCCGATCTCTCCACCGCCTGCCTGTTCTCTGGAGCGCCCCCTCAGGCTCGGAGGTAGCAGGGTAGCTGTCAATGTAAGCAGGAGATGTTGCAGTGCCGTACAGTACAATATCTGTGTGTTTGCTGTCCTGTGGACGATCGGGCAGGTGAGAGAAGTGACAGGAGCTGGGTGTCTGGAACGGATTAATTGAATTTACATTATTTCCTATGGGAAATATTGCTTCGGTTTTCGTACGTTTCGGTTTTAGTCAGTCTTCTTAGAACGGATTAATAATGAAAACCGAGGTTTGACTGTATTTTACAGGGAACATGGGCTATGGAGGGTTAAGTGGCTTGCCCAAGACCACAAGGAGCACCTGTGGGACTAGAAACCCCAGTCCTTCCAGCCCAAGGTTGCTGTTCTCTATTGGGATTTGAACCCCCAACCTTCCAGCCTGAAGTACCTTGCCCCAACCACTAGGCCACTCCTCCACTCTGATCATGTGAATCTTGACTTGGAGGACAGTAGGAGAAGACGGAGAGGATAGAGAGGTCTTGTTTGGGTGAACCTCCCCAAAACAAACAGTACCTCACAGCACACGCTAACCATCCATGTTTTTCTACGTCAGTATCTCCTGTAAGCTGCTACTACATAGGGACCACTGACACTTTTCCTCCCTAGTAGATGCTACTCCAGCCATCCTTGGCTTGAACTATACAGGGCCCTGCAGTCTGGGGGAACTGCCAGCCCTGTGCAGTACAAATTGCAAAATGACTGGAGCAGTTCCAGGCAGGGAAAAAATGCCAGAGGTCCTTTAGACAGCTTTATTGCCATGGAGCACAGTCCAATGAAACTGGCTTCGCTCTAATCAATGTGGCCATATTCTGTATATAATTTTGCTTGTCAATCCTGCACTACAGTGGGATTTAACATGCATGTTAAATCGGGAGTTTTAATCATTTCAGTGCATAGACCTCAGTGTATTAAATTAGAAATGAAAGCGACCGCACCATTTAGAACGTGGAAAGGTCTACCCTCTGCTCACTGAGGATTAGAATGTCTTCAGCTTGTTCTATAAAAGGTTCAAGATCAAACATTTTCAGGTTGATATGGAGGCAAGGAACTGTCAACTTTGATATACAGTGTTTGGTTTGAGAGTCAGAAATTGTCCTCCATCAGTAATTTTCTCGGTACTCATCAAAGCCCTTTCTAACATCATTTGTTTGGTGGATGAGCTCCAAGCATAGTGAAACCCTTCTGCAGAGACATCCTGTTTAATATAGAACAATACAATGGAAGTGTAGCAAGAGCCTTGCAAGATGAGGAAGCAATTCCTTTGGTTCATGTGCTCTGCTATAACTGATTTTGACAGCATTGTGTTCATGTCTTCTGCCTTGTCTAATGATAATTCAGCTTGATGCTGTTTTGTGTGCGAGTATAAGCCCAGTCTTGGAAAGCTCTTAAGGAGGAAATTTAGTGAGGGAAAGAGCCGACTTGATCGGTGTTGAGAGATTTCTTTTGGATTCAAAGACTGAGAATATGGTGCCAAATCTGACCATGTATGATGGAGTCTTCCTTTGAATGTGGGAAAATTAGGAACTTTGCCTTACCAAAGCACCATGCTCTTTTCTAAAGCTCAGCCTACATATCTTTACATGAGCCCCTGGGTATTTTTCAAAAGCCAAATGATCTTTATACAAACTGAACCACAAGAAACACAGCCCAAGCTGCAGTGCATGAGTCTGCCGTTAACATGGTGTCGGGTTCAGATACCCAGCTTCCTGATTCCCCCTCCTTTTCAAAGGTGCCCATTGGGTGAGGTGTCTGGCCGGGAAGAGGGGCTACAGGAAATCTGAGGATGGGATCGCTCAAGCCGTTTTCTTTTTTTTTTCCTGTGGTCAAGGAAGGGAATGTGATAGATAATTCCATTGTTTTCTAGTGATTGACTGTTTATTGTTGGATATTATAATGTTGAATTTGGTCTTGTGGTTAATGTTTGAATCATGTGTGTCATACTGTGCACCTGTAATTCTGGCAGTTTTGTATTATTGGCGTGTACACTGGAGAAATCGAGACAAGAGAACATAGTTTAGACACCTGAATGAGTAGCAAGCGCATATGGCCTAGCTCAGTGACACAGCGGGATGTCTGGGGCAACAGACTCGGTGGTGCTGCACAACTTAGAGGGCACGGAGTGCATCAGCCTCGAACTGGCTGTCCTCAAGATCTCACGTTAACAAAGGGGCCTAGCTGGAGAGGCACGGTAGGTCAGCCATAAGGCAGTTGGGAAGCATTCTGTCACCTAGCTGGCTGGGGTAAGGCGTGTGATGAGATGTAGAGATGGATTGCTCCTTGGTGTGGGCTGTTCGTACCATCCGGCCCTCCTCATGTTGAGGAAGAATTCTGTACATTTTTGTATTCTTAGCAAAGGGCAGGAGATAGGCCGGCCCGCCCGCCTATGTTAATCAAAACCAGAAGCAAAATGCAGGAGCCCAGAATAAGAGATTTCAGCCAACTGGCTCTGGAAAAATGCAAGATGTTTTAGAAGAGAATTTTTATGTTTAAATATTTTTAATTGACAAAAACCATTCCTGGCATGTGGGAACTCTTACACATTGCCAGGAGTAAACAGAAACAGAATGCACTTTTCATTCCCCCCTCCCCACCCCCTGCCCTCACCCCACCCCCTAGTCACATATGCTTTATATGAAAATCAACATGTATTACACAGCCATCCCCTTTGAGCAATCTCTTGCCCAACACTGTATACAACAATACTGTTAATAATTAGTATACTAACTTAAAATAGCCACATGTCCCCTCCCCCCATTTAATAACAGAATTTATAATCCGCGTTTATGATCCTAAGGGGCATGTTTACTAAACATTCCTAACGTGCGGGGCCGCGCTAGTGTGCCTGTGCCATATAAGGAGTGGGCGGTTCAGGCAGAAAATAGAAAAAAAACGGTAGTAAGCAACCGGACGTGTGTGCGTCGCGCTAATGTGCGGGGGTCGACATTAGCGCGTGGAAAGGCAAAGTGGCGCGCTGCTGAGTATACAAAACAACAGAGCCGTGGTACAACGGTGAAGACACTGACCAATGGTGCAGGGGCCATGGGTTCAATCCCCCAGTGTGCGCAACAACAAAGGTCAGCTGAGGCAGTAACTGTAATGATTAACATTGTTTTAGGAGGCAAATTAATTTGGAACGGCATAAGGCGGCGCACAGTTATTTTTGGGCAGCAGAAGGCGGCGCACTGGTCCCCTTGGGCGGCAGAAGGCGGCGCGCTGATAGGCACAAGGCGGCGCGCTGATGCACAAGCACAGGACCAGAGCCACAGCACAATGGTTACAACACTGACCAATGGTGCAGGGATCAGGGGTTCAACTCCTCACAATGCCCAGTGAAAAATGCCTGCTGAGGTATTATGTTGTGGAGTGCTGTAGGAGGCTGTATAAGTTTATTTTGTTATCACTACTAGCAAACGCACTCTCCCAGCATGTTAACATACGGCGGCCCATAAGGCACATGTTACAGTGCACTGTTCGCCAAGGCACCCTTGAATGACCCCTATAGGGCAGCATGTATGTTGCGACACAGGATAATGTATAGTGCACCCTATAGGGATGGCAACCATAAGGTGGCCTACAGGGCGCCCTATGAAGCACCCTCAGAGGCACCTAATGAGTATAGTAAGCTGAGGGTGGTCTTGCCGGCATAGACATATGTACAGTAAATAAAAATAAAGCTGTGGACAGCCCTACCAAAGGGCCCCACTGTGGGTTTGAACCCATGACCTCTAGCTGCATAGGCAGTGATGTAACCATTGCACTACAGCTCCATAGCTGTAAGCAGGCCCCTGGCTGGCTGCAGATAGCCTACACGTCACCTCACAGACAGTCTGCTGGTGTCAACAGGATGGGTTAGGCCACCCGTACCCATGATGCACTGCACATGCAAATTAGCTGTCCGCAGATGGACACAAGATGGGGAATGCACCCCCACAGCACCTCGGCCCTGTTGGGGGAAGTGACCGGGTGCACCCACACAGCACCTTGGCCTAGTAGGGGGCACTGACCGGGTGTTTTACTGGCACAGAGTAGCCACACACCGTTACATCGTGCGGGTACTGTGCTCACCCTGAGTGTGCAATGAGGTGGCCAGGACCAGGTCAACAACACCTGCCATGGCTGATGGAGGCCAAGCGGGCATTCCAAAGCAGTGTTAATGTGTAAGATAGCTAGTTTATGCACAAACACCATGGATATCCCTGTCTGCCGCCATCAGGCACCCCCCCCCCGTGGCAAACATGGTCCCCATCAAGGGATCCACACTCTACCTCCCTGCAAAGGTGGCAGTACAGGGCAACATCAACCCCAGTCCTGCTGAGGAACACCACCACCCCCCCCCCAGGAAGCTCCATACACAGCCATAACACAATAGCAGACAGACATAAGCCCAGGGTATGGTAAGCTGCACTCCACCACCAGATATTCCCCTGCAGCAAGCCAACAGCCACTGCACCCTGCAAGCCATTATAGCAAGACATTTACCAGCTACAAACAGTCTGCTGGTTAGTCCATAGTGCATGTTCCCAATGGAGATGCATGCACCCAGAATTGGGCTGTCTGCATACACAGCAAGCAGATATATCAGTGACTGGGCCCCAAAGAGAAACCCATATATATCACATGAGAGAACTACTATACAGCACTATGGGGGGGCCTAGCCATGCTGTGGTCACTGCACAGTCAGGGTGAGCGTGATCCCCCAGATGGACATGCTTTGGCCACCCTGTCTGTGTAGGTGGTGGCCGGACACTACAATATCCCAGCCAATGTCCCTGCCAGGGCCCTATGCCCAGTGCAGATGCATCCTGGCCACGCCATCCTGCCCTGGCTATACCCATGGTACCTTGCACCTCATTATGCACATTGACTGGCCAATACTGGCAACAGTGCTGGCAGTGCGGGCTGTTGAAGGGGCTTGCAGCCAAACACCACTGTATAGACAGACACACACTTCCACACCTCTGCCATCATGGTGCTACGATTGAGGGGGTAAGTAGCCTTGCCCACCAAACCGGTCCTGAGCACGGCAAGGCATGGATATGGTACGCATTACAGCTGGTGGTCACTCCCCAGGGTGGTAAGCACCGTCAGAGGCCAGGCCTGGAGCATGCCCCGCAAACACCTAACAGATTGTTTGGATGGGGCCAACTAGCAGTATGTACGTAACGTATGGATAACTGCCTGCCTGTGCTCCTAGCAAACGTCTCCGAGCTGTGTACCGTATACCTCAGGTGTAGGGTGACATTGGTAAGTTATGCAAGTGCTCGTTTTGGGTGCTGCATGCACGGTCCAATGTTCTGCCTTTCCAGGTGACATTGGCCAATGGGGCCTGTGGGTGTGGGTGTGTCTGCCCTTGATGGCTGCTGCTTTACGGCACAGATTCCCAACTCCAGTCCAGGTGTGCATCACACTGTTCGGGTTTTCCTGCTATCCCTCATGAATATGCATGGACTACATCTACATGCCATGGGGGTGGTGCATAGATATACAGCACAGGCATTTGTATGAGTGTCAGCATGGAACCTGACTGGTGTGTGGCCCACCAGGACTGCATTTGGGTGATTCTGCTCTAGGTACTGCCCCTGTTCATGGTGTCTGTGCTCAGTGGGGTAAAAGATAGATGTCTTACCATTGCATATGTCCCCGCCATGAAAGGTGTGTCCTTACTATCACTGTTTAGTTGTGGGAAAAATATGTGGGCAGGATTGGCAGTAGCCCCAGCTGGGCTTTGAACCTGTGACCTTCTGTTCTTGTATGCACTGTCTGTGTGCACTGCACCACTGTGTAGCCACAGATTGGTTGGATTCCCTGGACTGTCCATGACTGTGGATCCGGCAGGACCTGTCTGTTGCAGTGGACTGTGCCAGCCTGCACATGGCTAGGCCTCTGTCTTCTGTGGTTAGCAGCCACTGCCCCCTGCACCACATGTACTTGTCCGCCAACATGCTGGCATGACCGTCTCTCAGAAAAAGCAGTTGACCTGATTGCACTGTGGCAGTATGGGACTGCATTTGGGGGACTTGGCTGTAGGTAATGCCCATTGTTGTGGTGTGTGTGCGGTGTTGGGTAAAATATGGGTGTTTTCCCCATGCATACAGGGGTGTCTGCGCTATCTTTATTTAGTGGTGGGTAAAATATAGGGACTGGGCTGGCAGGTGCCCCAGCTGGGTTTTGAACCTCTGCCCTCTGGTTCTAGAGGTAATGACTCTGTCTGCTGTACCACACTTTGGCCACAGAGACAGTGCAGCCCCTGGAGGCAGTAAGCCTGGCAGGATGGAGTCACAAACCCTGCTCTACGCAAGTCTACTGTGGGCATATGCACCCTGTCTGGTGACAAACGTGCACATAAACCCCGGAACTGACCACGGGAAATGTGGGACAGAATATCACCACGCTGGGCAACAGTGATATTAATGGGCAACCATAGCAAACACTCCCAGGAAAGCTCCAAAACGTGGAAATGTTTTTTGGAAGAGTCTCCTCTCAGTAGACCCTTCCAAACTTCATTTCTTGTTTCTGGAGCTTTGCTGGGTGTGATTTCTGTATTTGCCCATCACTATAACTGTTCCCCAGCTGAATTACTATTTTTAATAGTTCTGTTGTGGTCATTTTCTATGTTTATTTTCACTTTTGTGCTGTGCACATGTATCACACTGCTCACGTTTTGCTGGTTTCCCCGGTTTTCCTGTACATTGCTGACGGAAATGGTTTCTCTTCCCTTTAAATGCTTTCTACCGCGAGTGTTTCACTCGCGGTAGTTTTTACATGGAAATTCGGGCTCGATACTGTGCGGGGAGCCTCTCCCCTCCCACTCTCCACCCATTGACCCCGTCCCTCCGCCCCTCCGGAGCCTTCCTCCGCCCTCCTTTCGCCGTTCCACGCCTCTATCGGACATTTGCGGGCCCGCACTTGTACGGGGCCCGTTAGTGAGCCGCGTACCTGTGCGGGGGTGACACGCACGTGTGCGGGGCGTTTAAACGCGTTTCTGCGCGTTTCAGTGCCGCGTTGCCGTGCGCTATTTTGCGGCGCGCTCTTTTGCGGATTTTAGTAAACATGCCCCTAAGACTATAAAACTGAATACAACATCATCTCTAGTTCACAGAAAATGAATAAAATCAGTAATCTGTTTCATTCTTTAAAATATTTCCCAAACAACTATATCTTCAAATCCACAAGTTACTGAAGACTATTTGTAAGATCCCTAATCTCTTCTGGTAAACTGTTCCATAATCTTTGAACCATCCCTGAAAAACATCTATCCCTAATCCTCTTCTGAGAGAGAGCGGACTTGGCAACGTCAAAGTAAACTGAGAGGAAGGTCACAAAGCTCTTGTAGGAGAATCTCTCTTCAACCTGCAGAGTGGAGGAGTAGCCTAGTGTCCCTAATGAATATTCATGAGGTATATTTGCATCCATTGCCTTCCATTGAATATTCATGGCATTTCTGCATACATTAGCGACATCCTGAAAACCAGGCTGGATCGTGGTGCACCAGGGCCGAAGTTGGTCACCCCTGCACTAGGGGATCCCCTCCAACCACTCAAATATCACACATATCAGTGTGGGTACCATGTCTGCTTCTGACCCATCACCTAACACTCCTCCCAAAGTATCTAGAGGGGTTTTCAACCCAGTCCTCGGAACCCTAGGCCAGTCAGATTTTCAGAATTCCCACAATGAATATGCATAAGATAGATTTGCATACAATGAAGGCAGAACATGCACATCTTTCTCATGCATATTCATTCTGGGAATCCTGAAAACCTGACTGGCCTAGGGTTCCCCGAGGACTGGGATGAAAATCTTTCTAGAGAGTCAATAGTTAGAAGAGAATTTTGAAAATGTACTATATACCTGTAGGCTACTGTCCAGCTCAACATTTTTTTTCTACACTGCAAGCAGGCTTAATATGTCTTATAAACCTAGTAAGGCAAACCTAGCCTGCTTCCATTCATGACTACTTTTATACTTTCCTATTTTTAAATAAGGTGCAAGTGTAAAAAATTGTTTTAAGTGCCGAGAATATGGTACTCTAGCCCATCCACTTCATCAGACTCCACTTGGGGAGCTTTTTGATAATGACATAAGTGACACATTAATCTGCTTAGGTTTTAGACGCATCCCTGGGGCTTCACTACTATCGCTCTCTCTCTCTCTCTGTAGAGAGCTGTATTAACCATTTATGTTTCTCTTTCACTGAGGGGAACCTATATCCTTTCATACACAATTTTACATTATCATAAGGCAAGGGGACTAGCAACTTGAATGAAAAATAGTGAACCAAGCACCCTATAAACCTCAGGTTGAGCTTTTCCGCTCACTATTTTTTTTTTGTTCTTTTTGCTTGACTAGTTTCACATTGTTTCGAAGTTCACTTCCTACTGAACTTTATAACTAGGAGGCATGTATGTCACTTTTTCACATACCGTGTTTGATGTTCTAGTTTGTAAACGGATAGATACAGGCAATGTCTAGCACAGACAAAGTAGCTTTTGATTATAGATTCAAAACTGTCCTGCACGAGTACCTCTTTTGCAAGGCGAGAACTGATAAGTTTGGCTGGATGAACAAGTGAGAAGATTCCATGACAGCCTAGGGTGAAAGCAGTACATTCCTTTTCCAAATTTGCTGTCGCATGACATTAACTCTTTCAAATCAAGAACTTTATTTTGCACAAGTGTCAGTTAAATTGCACATTCAATAGTAAACACAAGTCCCTTCAAAAAGGGCAAAAAAACAGCAACCAAAAAAAGATCAGAACATTTGCTGTAGATAAGGTTACCGGAGATTTTTTTTTTTTTCAGGAAAATCTGGGACATTTATCCAAAGGGTTTGGGGAGGGGAGAAAAAGGGATACTTTAATTCCGGGTTTGGGCAACAAGGCTTGGAGGAAAGAAGAGGAGTAATTACCCTGCCTGCCCCCTCCATCCCATGATGACGACAACAACAACGTGACTTCCAGGCAGGACATATCAACAGAAATGGAAACAAGGATGCATTTCCCTTGTACTATGCGAAATACAAAGATAATGGATGTAAACTGTAAAGACTGGCATACTTCCATTTTTTCCACCCCCTCTGTCCTCTTTGCTGGAACCAGGGACAGGAAGCTGCCAAACAGGTGGGACCTGGGGACACAGCTCTAAAATCGGGGACAATCTTCAAAAAGTGGGGACATTTGGTAACCTTAACTGTAAGTGACTCGCTGGCAGTGCTTTGTGCTAGCACCATGCAAGAGAGCTGGGTTGGATTCCTATGTCTGGCTACAGCTCCCTGGACCAGGTTCACAACCCCTAGAGCAGAGCGGAGAGAGGCACTGTCACTTCATAACCTCAAGTCTGTCTAGCAAGAATTGCTGTTTTCTCATAACGGGCTATAGAAAGAAAGGACTACCATATGTGGTCGCTTTGAAGGGCATCAACTACAATGGCTGTCTAGATAAGTAGGAGGTTTCAAGCTGAGGAAAAGTCCCATATCTTGCCACCATATCCTCAGTAGAGACCAGTTGTAATTGAGGGCTGGTGCCAGAGTTGGCTCAAAGTGTTGGTGCCCTAGGTAAATCAAGCTTTATACCCCCTCCCCCCTCCCCCCCCCCCCTGCCCCGCCTGTCAGAATCTATTGTTTAGTTTTGAATGCCTTGCTCTTTGACACCCTCTAGAAGCTGCCACCCTAGGTGACCACCTAATTTGCCTGATGGTTGGGATGGCCCTGGATGAATGCTTAAAGGGCCGGGAGAAAATTGCCAGACCAAAAAAAATGCCAGAAGCTGGTTCATAAAATCTTTTTTTTTTCACCATTTCTTATTTATAGAAAAACTCATGATGAACGAAGCTCTACCTTTTACTTTAACAAAATTTGGATCATTAGAGACTGCAGCAGTAGCACTTCTTTTAATTAAGAGTTTCAATTTTAAAATTAAAAAGACCTTAAGCCTTGCTGTCAGAATCTTACTTTTTAGCTTTGAAGGGCCTGTTCTTTGCTGCTCTCAGGAAGCTGCCACCCTAGACAACTGCCTAGTTTATCTAGTGGTTGGGCCATCTCTGGGCATTACCTTCCTCTTTGGGCACACCCCTTTTGGCATGTAGCTGCAGCTGCATGCCAAAGAGTACATGCTCTTAAGCGCCGCTGGGAGACCTTTATCTGATGATGTCAGCGTGTGCTCTCCAATGGTACAAAGAGTAAAGTAAGCTGTTCTGGGGTCCACTAAGCACAGCAAGCTTCCTCCAAGTCCAAGTGACTGCATAATATGCCACTCTCCCAGGACTGGAGCAATAGCTCTTTGGTAAGGATTTACATAGACATATAAGTGGGTCCTGAAAAGGACCAACAGAGACACACATCCTTGCAGTCCTCAATATGGCTGTGGAATGGCAGAAAGTCAGGAGCTATGATCATCATTTATAGTATAACCTTGACCAAGGAGATACCATGTTAGCAATTCTGAAAGGGAGGTGGTGAATATTGGGTGGAATAACCATTATTTGTAAATATACAGCACCACAAATTTATTCCTCTACAATTTCTGTGTAGCCAAATATCGGCCCCATCAGTTAGAGATGGTTAGGAGAAGGGTAATCCCTGGAGGTCTGAGTATTGCTGTGAATTCAGGATTAAGGTACTATATCATCAGTACTGACAGCACAATGTGTTAGAAGCTGCAAGTTGTCTACCACTGGCAGGTGGTGTGCTCATGTGCGCCATGCCCTAGATCATGTGGAGGGAATACAGGCAAGTGTGTGGGCAATGCCATGCTACAGGAACCATGAGGGAAGGCAACCTTGTCTTTTGTAGGCAATGGTGGAAAAAGGTAGCCCATCTTCTTCTATGGCCTCAGAGTAAGAATGATTGAAGGAGCCCAAGCAGAAAGAAGGGGAAGTTGTGAAAGCGACTGCTGGGGTCAATGAAGGGAGTTATGACTTACTAGTGGGGACAAGGAGAGTTAAAGAGACTTCAGGAGATAGGGAGGAAGGAAAGGAAGATGAAAGAGACTGCTGTGAACAGAGAGGGAGGAAGAGGACTGAGAGAGACTCCAGGGAATAGGAAGAAAGGGGATGTTTAGAGAAAGAGACTGCTGGGTTCATGTTTAGGCTGGTGCTGTAGTTGGAAGGGGATAAATTCTCAGGACAAAGGTGCCCAGACAATGAGATTAGACGGGTTCCTCTGGTGAATTCCACCCGGTGTCATCTAGTAATTGATTGATATATTTTAGTTCCCATCAGTCTCCTCTGCACACCTCTCAGTGACATCTATTTGGGGAGTTCCCAACCTACAGCATCCTTGAGATATAAAAGCTTCCTTCTTTCAGCACTAACATCCAATTTATCAGTCATTCACCAAAAAGTTCATGAAAGATCAACCTGGTGGCTTTGCTGCATAATGCCGTTCGGAGGGACCTTGAATCAAATCCTTGCTCAGGTCTTCCCCCTACCTAGATCGGTCAGGGCTAGAGATGCTGAAAAGGCGTCACTCGCATCTCCT